>BQNB010162770.1:0-12344 GCA_026074375.1 Tanacetum coccineum | reverse complement strand
TTCATGAGATCATTATGCATGTGTTTGAAAACGTTTTTGTATTGGATTAACAATGCACAACAACAATTTTATTATGTTCCTAACGTAAGTGATTTGAAAATAAAATTAGGGTTTTTGTTTGAAATCAATTTTTCAACAAATTCACTAATGTATGCAAATCCTATATCTACGGGAAGCATATTAGTTATACATTATATCCTAGTTGTCTTAATTGTACAAAATTAAAAGAAAACACGAAAATCCCCTATTTTAATTTTTTGTGTTCATCATGAAATGACTTACAATTGATGATCTTTGTGATATTAGGATTGATTATTAGTGTTGATTTGATCTTCATTTGATGTTTTAATGGTCAAATTTGAGTTTTGGTGGGTTTTGGGTCGTGTTCGTCAATGGAACCAGATAAAGGAGTGTTTGTTTTTGTGTTTTGAAAATTTTTGTTTAAGTGTTCCATAATATGGTCTGCTGATGGCGGTCCCATATCTCCTGACGGTCCCAAATATATTGGGGGGTCGCCTATATAGGGGCCGCCCTCAGGCAGTAATATTGAACTTATTTTTGACAAAAATTCAACGAAGAGGAGTGACAATTTAATTTGCATTTCGCGAATTAAACATGCTTAAAGTACTTCGGATAAAGTTTTTAAGTTGTCACGACACGGAATAGAACACGGACTAGAATTGAAACAGAAGAATGAGAAGCGTACTTAATATGATTTATGAAATGTGTTCCATCATTCCTAAACCAAGACGTAGATAGTTAAACGATTCACGTTTAAGAGGTTTAGTAAGAATGTCGGCAATGTTATCGACGAACGGTACTTTTTTGATTGAGACATGTCCTTTTTGGACATTATCAAGGAGAAAGTGGTGACAAATTTCGATGTGTTTGGTACGAGAATGTTGCATTAGGTTTTTGCTAAGGTTAATCGTGCCCTTGTTGTCGCACATAATAGGAACGTCGTTGAGTCGTATGTCATAGTCGATAAGAGCTTGTCTCATCCATAGTGCCTGTTGACATGCCTTTCCGACGCTTACGTATTCGGCTTCGGTAGTGGATATAGCAAGAGCGGTTTGTTTCTTCGAGAACCAAGATGTCAAGCAACATCCCACGAACGTATTTCGGTCCACATAATCTCCTGCATGATCAGAGTCGGCATATACTACGGTTTCTATGTCGGTCCCCTTAGGATACCATAATCCTAAGTGCGTAGTACCTTTAATGTATCGGAAGATACGCTTAACCACTTCAAGGTAAGAGGTTTTGGGAGCCTCTTAGAAGCGGGCACAAAGTCAGACACTAAACATGATATCGGGCCTACTTGCCGTTAGGTATAATAGACTACCTATCATGCCTCGACACTTGGTATTATCCACCGACTCACACTCTTCGTCTTTTGTGAGTTTAGTATCAGAGGACATTGGGGTTTTCATTGGTTTAGAGTCTTCTAGACCAAATTTCTTAAGCATTTCTTTAATGTACTTAGATTGATTAAAGAATATACCGTCTTCCATTTGTTTAATTTGCAATCCAAGGAAGAAGTTAAGTTCACCCATCATGCTCATCTCGAACTCGTCATGCATGATTTTGGCAAATTCATCACACATGTCTTGACAAGTCGAACTGAATATAATGTCATCGACATATATTTGAACAATGATGAGATTTGAACTTTTCTTCTTAGTAAAAAGAGTGTTATCTACCATTCCCATTTTATATTCATGTTTAATAAGAAAAGCTTTTAATCTATCATACCAAGCTTTGGGTGCTTGTTTAAGACCATATAAACCTTTCTTTAATTTATAAACATGATCCGGTTTATAGAAATCAATGAATCCCGGAGGTTGTGCCACGTATACCTCCTCATTGATAAAACCGTTCAGGAATGCACTTTTTACATCCATTTGGAATAATTTAAAATCTAAGGCGCAAGCATAAGCTAATAATATCCTAATAGACTCAAGTCTAGCAACCGGGGCATAAGTTTCATCATAATCGATGCCCTCTTGTTGGTTGTATCCTTGAGCAACTAATCTAGCCTTATTTCGAGAAACAACACCATTCTCGTCTAACTTATTTCTAAACACCCACTTAGTTTCTATAATTGTCATATTCTTATGTTGTGGAACTAACTCCCTAACGTCATTAGCAATGAATTGATTTAATTTTTCTTACATGGCGACTATCCAACTTTTATCTCCTAAGGCTTCATTCACATTCTTAGGTTCTATGGTAGAGATAAAACAATAAAAGTTATTTTGGTTTTGGGCTTGTGATCTAAGGGTTCTTTGGTTGAGGTTTCCTATGATATTTTCTAGGGGATGGTTCCTAGATTCCTTAATATTGACTATTTCGTCAATCTCTAAAGTTTCATCCTCAACAACATTTTTTAGGTTTTTCTTTTCGATTTCCCTAATAGCTTCTTCTTCATCTAAGTCATCGTCTACCAAGGGTGATGTCTTAGAGGGTGGAGGAGTTTCATCGAATGTCACATTGAGTGATTATTCGATTTTCCTAGTGTGTTTATTAAGAATGATATAGGCTTTACTATTTTGGAAGTAACCCAGAAAGACACATTCGTAAGACTTTGGGTCAAACTTGGTAAGGTAGTCTTTAGTGTATATAATAAAGCACTTGCTTCCAAACACTCTAAAATAGTCAAGAGTAGGTTTCCTACCTCTCAAGATTTCATAAGGTGTTTTTCCTAGGATGGTTCTAATTAGGATTCGGTTGAGAATATATGTTGAAGTATCTACGGCGTTACACCAAAACTTTTGTGGTAACGATTGCTCGTTCAACATTGTTCTACTCATTTCTTGAAGTGTCCTATTTTTCCTTTCAACCACGCCATTTGATTGAGGAGTGCGTGGAGCCGAGAAGTTGTGAGTAATACCATTGGCATTACAAAACTCTCCAAATTGCACTTCATTATCAAATTCTCTACCGTGGTCGGTTCTTATTGACACTATTGTACATCCTAATTGATTTTGGATTTTCTTACTAAATATTTCGAATTGATCGAAAGCTTTGGTTTTATTCTTAAGAAATCTAGTCCAAGTATACCTAGAGTAGTCATCTACTATGACTAGGGTGTAACGATTTCCTCCGTAGCTCCGTACGACGGATGGACCAAAAAGATCCATATGGAGAAGTTCTAAGCATTTAGTCGTTGAGACTACATTCTTAGCTTTGTGACTAGCGTGAGCTTGTTTTCCAATTTTGCAAGCATCACAAAAATGTTGATCAAACTTAAGCTTAGGTAGGTTCCTAACTAATTCCTTAAGCTAACGATTGAATGAGACGCATATTTGCGTGACCTAATCTCCTATGCCACAAAGTGGAATTATCATCAATCGTTGCTAGACAAATTTGATCCTTAGGCTTATTTCCTAATTTCATCACATATAAGCCTTTCTTCCTAATACCTCTACCTATCACTTTACCGTCCTTAGTGATTTCACTATCATGTTCAGAAAAAGTTACTCTACACTTATTATCACATATTTGTCCTATACTTAGCAAGTTGAATCCTAGATTATCAACATGTTCTACATTATCTATTTTAAGAGAGTCATTAGAAATCGTACATTTGCCAATGATGTTACCGCGAAGATTACTACCAAAAATAACGTTACCTCCATTGTATGCCTTGTAAGTGGAGAAGAGCTTTCGGTTGCCCATCATATGTTTGGAACATCCACTATCCTTGATCCATTCGTCAGGCTCCAAATCGACTCCAAGGCATATCTATTTATATAAGACAATAACTCAAACATTTGGTCCCCAATATCTCATGGGTCCAAAGTTGTTAGTGACAAACATCTATTGCATTTGATGCAATTGGTTGAGATGTGAGAATGGAAGACACATTTCTCATGGCATGTAACTTTCATGTGGAAAGTTGTTCCAAGTTATGGGAAATTCATGGGGTTGATTTTGTCGACCAACATGTCTTTTTGGTTGTGGTGTTTTAGGACGAGAATAATTATTATTGACTCTTCTAGGAGCTTGTTTTTACCGTATCTTTTTCGTTATTAATCCGTTTTTTGAGTTTCTTATCTTTTTGGAATCGTCATGAGACGTACTATATTTATAAAGTATAATCTATCTGTTACAAAATACGAACCAAAACAGCCCCTATTGCCTTTAATCTCACATGAAATCATAAACTTTCCTTAATTAACTTTTAATCACTAGTTTATACTTAAACATTTTCCACTTAAACCAACATGTTAACATACTTATAATCTCATTATTCCATGATATTACCAATCACATATCATATGAAAAAGTGTTAAAAATCTTAATCACAAGTAAGTTATCCATTTAACATGTTTAAAACCCTAAATGGTGATTTAGTTATATAGAACATGTAAACACATAAAAATGATAAAAGTAAAGACATAAAGGTTTTTAGATAACCTTATAGTGATGTATGATGATGAACTAAAGTATCTAAACCCTTGTTTAGATATAAAACCCAAGCTTGCACTCTTGAAATCCTAGTTTTCCAATAGAAACCCTAATCTTGCAATAACTCGATTAAATCTTGCAAATGCTTAACCAACCCTTGAAAACACCTTAGGTTATCATAGGAAGGATGTGTGTATGCTTGTATGATCTTAGAAAATCAAGCTATGGATTTGTTAAATGGGGTGTTTGATGCCGTGGGTTAGAGAGAGGGAAAGAGAGAGTGTTTTGCTTTGTTTCACTTTGTAAATGAGAGTATGTGTGTTTACTTCCAATGCTTAGGCATTATATAGGCCATGACTAGTCCAAGGAACACTTAGAGGGTTTTAGGGAAAGTCTTGGTCTTTGGTCTTTGGTCTTTGGTTCCTAAAAGGGATGATTAGTGGTCTGGTTCCTAATAATGAAGTCCGATCCATGAAAACATGAGGAAGAGTTTTTCCATAGAGATTTTTCTTGTACCGTTTCATCATATCCGGTTTTTTATTTGTAATATACGATAGATAGTTAAGTTAATTTTATGTATTGGTATAAAGTGGGTATTTGTGAAGCGTCTAGAAAAGTTTTTGTTGGCTTCGGGTATGCCTAAACGCACAAATATTAGATCGCGAAACGTAATCAAGTACTGTTGACGTAGCGCCAATCAAAACAGCAAAAAAACAAAGTATAATAATTATACTCAAAATAATTACGTAACACGTGAATAGGATGTAAACATTTTATTGTCTGGTGTCCGTTTACACGAAAACGATAAATATTTCTAAACTTACGCGATTTAAACTTAACTTATGAAATTTTAAAGCGAACGCGTACGAAAAAAAAATAAATAGTAAAATATATGACGTCGTAAATGTCCTTGAAAATACAGAGGTTAACAGCCTCCTCCGGTTAGAAGATCCTTGTCCTCAAGTTCCTCAAGTGCGGCACCTGAGAAGGTACGGGTTCGGAGAAAAGAGATGGGATAGTTCTTCCGAATTGGTCTTTACTTCTAATGTACTCAGCTTCTTGCAGAGAGTTCCAACGAACTTTGACCAAGGAATTTCTTCTTGCTTTCAGCTTCTCACAATCGCTCTAACGATCTCAAATAGCATCCTTCGACAAAATCGCAGATTTTCATCAATCGCGATCTCATCCCAAAGGCACCTGAACAACATCTGGCTCAGCTCAAACATTTCTTGAGTTCGACACATGAAACGTTCTGAGGACACAGCTTAGCCCTGGGGTAACTTTTAGCCGATAAGCTACCGGTCACAACACATTCCACGATTTCAAATGGCTCCCGACATTACTCGAAGTGCTTAGCTATTCCAGTCATACAAATCGTACCACACCTTCCATGGGAGAACACCTTAAAGTAATACGCGGTCCTCCAACTTGGAATTCAAGAGGTTTACGCCTCTTCTCAACATAGTTTTCTAGTTGGACTCCTAGCCCGTCTTCAATCGTTCCCTAATTTGAACAATCTTTTCTGTCGTTTCTTGCACAATTACTGGTCCAATAAGCTGACTTTCTCTCCCAGCCCCCCCCACTTCATACACTATCACGGGGGATCTACATTTTTTGCCTTTAAAAGTACCCCCCCCCCCCTCAATGGTGTCGCACTAAATGCTTGTGGTGGTAACTGTTATTTAGGGAAAACGCAGATCAAAGGAAGAGATTAACCACCGCCACCAAAATCCATACACAAGGCTCGAGCATATCCTACCCAGCGTTTGAATAGGATGCTTACTCTGACCGCGATCTGAGGTGGTAGAACCGACCCAATGTCTAGTCTCGTACCCAACACTTCTGACAAAAGCTTGCCATAAGTAGGATGTGAATCACCATCACGGTCCCTTAGAAATGATGTGAATACGCCACACTACCATGCTCCGCTACAATCCATTGGTATAATTCTTTGCTAATTTCTCCGTCTTGTAGTTTTCACGAACATAGCGTAAGAAGGGAGCTGACTTTGGAGGGGCTCAACTATCCATAACGACCCAAACGTATCATGCCCACTGCTACTTTTAGGCAAATTTGTACAAAGTTTCATCGTTAATCTTTTCCCATTTCCACTCAGAAATTTCTGGTTGTTGAAGAAATCCTGAGGTTTCTGATGTTCCCTTTAATCTTAGAGCACGTAAACAAGCTAACTTACACAGTAAAAAATGTCTCTCTTCCTACCATGCTACAATACAATCCTTAGATCATAGTACATCTATCCGCACCCGATGGACTGAATATCTAAGAAGTATGAGCTTCCATCCATGATCAATTTCCTTACACCACATTGATGGATCCAGATGCGATCAAAGAGTAAATTTCACCTCATCTCGTTGCGCAAGTGTGTTTTTTCTAATCCTAGCATCATTGGGGCTTCGAGATCCATGGAAAGCTTTACTGTGCTCATCTGTGCTTCAAAATCTTAGTACTTAAGTCCAGAATAAATAGTAATAATTCATACACGTACTCGTCTTAGCTTGTGTCCCTTTCTTTTCTGCTTAAGGCATCTCCACAAAACGTTCGCCTTGCCCGGTGGTATGTGATCTCGACACTCGTAGTCACTGCTTCGCTCGACGCACCGCCTTTGGCGCATATTTAAATCCTTCTAGTCAAATATGTACTGGAGACTCTGGTGGTCAGTGTAGATAACACTTTTCGTCCCATAAAGATAATGTTCTGCAGATTTTAAGAGCGAACACCACCGCACCCAATTCCAGGTCATGGGTGGCTAAATTATTCACATGCTTCTCAACTGTCTTGGACGCAATGCGATCACCTGGCCACCGCTGCATCAGCACATACCCAAACCTTGTTTTGATGCATCACAATAGACCAGCAAGTCATCGGTCCATCGGGAGTGCACAACACAGGACTTGCATAGTTTCTCCCTCAGAATTTGAAAGCTCATCTTGCCTTATCGCCCTCACATACATCTTAATCTTTTGATCAAGAAGGTGAGGGCTTGTGATCTTGGATAAATTCTCAATATACCTTCGGTAGTAACCCCGCCAATCCTAGAATGAACGAATTTCAGTTGACGATTCAGGTGTCTTCCATTTCTTGACCGACCAACTTGCTAATCTACGGGGATACGCGGTCTCACGGTTGACCACATGTCCTAGAACTGTAACTTCTTGTAACCAAAATTCCCCGCACTTTGAAAATTTGCGTACAACTTCTCCTCTGGAGTAATCTAAAATCGTCTTCAGGTGGACTTCATGTTCTTCTTTACTTGAAGTAGATTAAGATGTCGTCATGAACACACGTACAAATTTAGTATCCACAAACAACGGCTTGCAGACGCGGTTCATTAAGTCCATAAATATTGATGGCGCGTTCGTCAGCCCAAATGGCATGACTGTGAACTCAAAGTGCCCGTATCGAGTTCTAAACGCGGTCTTCGGTATATCTTCCTCTCGGACTCTCAACTGATGATATCCCGAGCGAAGATCTATCTTCGAGAAACAACACGCACCTTGTAATTGGTCAAACAAGTCATCAATTCTGGGGAGAGGGTAACGGTTCCTTTAGATAGTCAAACTTGTTTAGTTCCCTGTAGTCCAATACACATTCTCGATCGAAACCCCAATTCCTTCTTGACAAAGAGTACGGGTGCTCCTCATGGTGAGTGGACTTGGTCGAATAAACCCTTTTCTGAAGTTCTTTAAGCCCTTGGTTCGACAATTCTAACATTCTAAGGGGCTAACCGGTATGGAGATCAACAGCTGGCGAATGCACCTAGAATCAATCAATGCGAAATTCTATCTCTCGCACAAGAGCGTAAAACCTAACAGATCAACTGGAAATACCTCAGGAAGTCTCAGATAACGCCGTAGTCAACAGCATTTTTCTCATCAACCTTGATACATGCAAGTAAACGAAGATCCTTTTCTGGCTTCTAGCCTTGAACTTTAAGAATCTTGCCATTCGGAAGAGGAATACGGACAATCTTCTCATAACAATCGATGAGAGCTCGGTGGTATGCCAACCAATCCATTCCAATGATAACATCAAAACTTCCTAGCCGGGTTGGCAACAAGTCTATTTTTAACACGTGATTTAACAAGACTAAGGTACAACTACGTAAAATGGTATTGGTGCTAACGACCTTTCCGTCTGCTAACTCTACTTCGTAGCTAGTTTTTAGAGTGGCAGGGGCTGTAGGTCCTTATTAACAGGATCTGAATGAGCCTTAAACGACTTATAGTCCTTTGAATAAATCCAAAGATACTATGAGAGACAATGACTGTGAATATAAATATTGACGCGGAATATCAATATCTATACCAAGATGAACACAAGAACAAAATACTAAAATTACTATTACTATTACTATTTGATTATGAATTCTCAATCAACTGGTATCTTTACAATACTATTCTATGTTCCTTTTATAGGTTTAAGGAACCCTAAACGCGTTAAGAGATAATGCTTATCTCTTCCTAAATCAACGCTAATTGATAACTATTACTAAAATTACAACAGACTTAACTGTCTGACCAAGCAGTATTAACTTTAATACTGCCAGACTTAAGTTAATGCTGGCAGACTTAACTTGCTCTACCAGACTTAACTTCTATACTAACAGTACTAACTATTCAGCTATCAGTACTAACTATAACTAACAGACTTAACTTTAATACTAACAGTATTAAGTCTGTTTACTTATTTTTTTTTACCAAAAAAAATATTTAAAATTTTCCTAACAATCCTCCCCTAACTTGATCTTCATTCATGAACTTCAAGTTTCTTCGTACTTTGGCTTCACTTTGGGCTTTAGAGGATTGTCTTGAACTTCTGTCTTCAAAATAATATGTCTTTAAGTCTTCAAATCTTGACAGCAACTAGCCTTCAAAGCTATTCATCAATCCATTGTATCAGCAACATTGACAATTTTGTACATCAAATCATAAAGTTTCATTCTATTCTCATCACTTCCAGGTGTGTTAACTCCTGTGAGAGGTGAATCATCGAAAATTTTAAATGGATTTGATGTCTCTTTACCAGTTAGCCATTAACTCTGGAGTAGTCAGTTCTTTGGCCACCAGAAAGGTGTATGTCCATGGTCAACTGAAAACCATTTCAACTCTCAGTACTTGAAACATTGGTGAGTTGAATACCATATGGTTTTTGGCAAACCATTACAGCCATCAACGGATTTGATATGCCTTTACCTGTAGCCGTTTGCTCAGGGCTAGTCAATCCTTTGGCACCTAGAAAAGGTAAATTCCATGGTGGATTGATAACCATGTCAACTCTTTGTACATAAAACTTGGTGAGTTGATATACCATCCACTTTTTGGTAAAGTGTCAACCATCTAATATGGATTTGCAATTTGTCTTTACCATAAGCCATAATCTTATGGACTAGTTATGGTTTTTCCACTGCCTTTACCACAAGCCATAAACTTGTGGGCTAGCCAACTCTTCACTTTAACAGATATGGTGAGTTGAAAACCATACAACTTATTTGCAAGTTGTCAACCATAGAACGGATTTGAGAAGTCTTTACCAAGAGCCGTTTGCTCTTGGACTAGCCAGTCCTTATGTTGGTTAGACATGGTGAACTGATAACCATTTGTTGTGTTAGTGCATAGCACCTTCACCAAGTGTTATCCTTCTCATCTTCTATCCTAGGTTTTTAAACCTTACAAACTTCACTACTTTCTAATTCCAGCTTGTTTTTCCATCATTTTCAACAATCTATAGCAATCCTCATTCATCTTTCCATCCAAAAGCTTCATTTTCAACATAGTTTGACATACCTCAGCAGATAAAGGATACTTTCTATCAGACAACATGTAAACATCCATAGACTCTAAGTTCAAACAATGTACCCTACAAGTATCATAGTATCTCCAACTTATAATCTTTTGCTGTCCTATCTCACTCCATATAGAATCTGTGCTAAGAGGTTCTTCAAACATAATTCTTAAACATTTCCAAAATCCCTTTTCTAACTTATCCTCTGGCCCATCCATTCCATATCTATTCATCACAATCCTATACAGCTCAGTAAGGTCATCTCTAGATATAGATTTCATCATGGCACCAAAATTAATATATACTATATCTGTTCCATCTTCCCTAACAATTTGATATACTCCTTTTTCTCCTTGCTTAATAGTCTTATAGGTAGCTACACTAGGTGTTTATTGCTACAGAACTGGTATTAATAGTGGTTGGTGGGGAGTTCAGTACTGTGACAGTTTTTCTTGCTCACCAACCTTTGCTGAATCTTCAAAGTCATTCTTATCCTACTCTTCTGTATGCATTCCTTTCCTAGTATCTGTTTTCTTCTCTTTCCAGGAATTCTTGTTGGTCATCATCTGTGTGCTTCATCCTCTTTATTTCTTTCAGGTATCTTTGGAGTCTTAGTCTGAAGCTCTTCACCAAACCTTTTCAAACTGTCTTTAGTAGCTTCAAAACTTATTGGAGCAAAGGACTCAACCTGTTTCACAAGCTTGTCAAACTCTTTCTTGACTTCTTCAAAACTCAATTTCCTCAGCTGATTTAACTTCCATGTCCCTTGATTCTTCAAGTAGTTCATCATATAAGTCTTCAGCTGTGATTGGGTCATGGGCTTGTTCCTTTTAGCTTTGGCTCTTTCTTCAGCAAAAAACTTCTTTCTCTTGATTCACCAAGATTCCACCATTTCCTCTTGCAAAATCTTCTCCTTGAAGTTCACTTCCAAGCATGCTCTTTGACAACTCTGCATTAGCTTCAAGCTTTGCTCTAATCAAATCCCAATCTTCATTTGTATAATGCTGAGCCTCAAATTGTACTTGAGCTTTTCTTTTCTTCTGTTGTTCAGTCAACTCTTCTTCTTCTGCGATTCTTTGTGCTAGGAGAGCATCCAAATGTATTTCCTTAGCCTCCTCTTCTTTTTGTAAGGTATCCAATCTTATTGCTTCTGCAAGGCTAGCTTCTTCTTGTAAAATTTGTTCCTTTGACTTCTTTGGAGTTTCTTCACTGAGCATAGGAGCTTTCCCTTCTCTTTGTCCCTTATCTTCACCAACAGTACTAGCTTCCTCAGTACCAGTATTAAGTTTAATACTGCCAGTATTAATTTTACTAACAGTATTAACTTCCTCACCAGCAGTATTAACCTCACCAGCAGTATTAACCTGTTCAGCAACATCATCAACCTCTTCTTGAAAGTCCAAGCTTGAGACTACTTTCTTACCTTTAGTCTCTTTTCTTCTCTTGTATCTCCTTCCCTTGTCAATGGACCTTGGTTTTAAGGAGGCAACCTTTGAGAGAGTTTTGGCTGCTTCAAGAGTGTTTGGACTTATTTCTTCCACTTGTTCCTCCCCTGAAGTGTTTACCTTTGTTGTAGGAGGAGTAACCAGTCCTTGTACTGAAGAATCTTGAGGATCATCTTGACTTTTCCTCCCTTGAGCCTCAGGTTCTTCTTCCTCTGAATCTGTCAAAACCAAATTCCTCCTTTGCATAAACCCTTCCAACTTCTTCACCTTCTTGACTAGCTTCACTATTGCATTTCCCATGGTTAGCTTGGTTTGTTTGAGATCCATTTCCAGGCTATCAATTCTTGAAATCAACTTAGGAACTGCTTGAAGCAAATCATCCATAGGCATGTGACTTGGAGCCTGTTCTTGTGAGGGTGAGAAGTGATGGTGGACAGGAGAATGCTCCTCATAAATGTGCTCATCTGTTGTAGGTTCAGTCTCAGGTGGTGGTGGTGGTGGTGATGGAGGTGTAGGAATAGGTGGTGGTATTGGTGTTGGAATAGGTGGTGGTATTGGTGTTGGGATAGGTGGTGGTGTTGGTGTTGGGATAGGTGATGGTGTTGGTGCTTGAGGTGTTGATGAGGAGGGTTGGGATGGAGCCACAGCAGCATGTTCTTGTCCTGCATTAGGGTTAGTAGCAAC
>BQNB010162769.1:0-14522 GCA_026074375.1 Tanacetum coccineum | reverse complement strand
CGTTGTGAATGGTACATTATAGGAATAATGTACTTTGTAATAAGGATATGATGATATTGACTTGGCATATTGTGATGTTTTCTTGACGTATATGAAGACAGGATGGCCATAGATAGGTTGCGTGAGCTTGTCTACTATAGTTATGCAAGTTACCTTGCTTAATGAGATATTGACAATGCAAGTAATGTAATAAAGCAAAAAATTTCCCCGTACAATTGTGATAATAGTAAAATAGGTTGATGAAAATTCTTGGGTTGTTATAAACAGGCATTCTGATAAATAAGTAACTAACGGATTTATAGTTTAAGGGGGAGCTAAACTTGTGTTGACTCAAAGAACCAAATGTGTCATTAGTTAGAAAGATTAGGGACTTTGTGCAATTTGCTAAATGTTTCCTAGCTATACTTCAAGGACCAGTTGTGCCGTTTGTTAATCTTATTTAACCCTAAATACTTAATACCGTAAGTATAAAAAGTTTGAAATCCTAGGGACTAAATTTGCCAACTTTGAATTGCAGCGATATGGTTGTTAGGATTAGATGATTCTAGTTTGATGTTCAAATATGATCCCCAGGCATTTGTATGATCTGATTGAATGATTTTCGAATGTTGATTGATTTCTTGCCAGTCGATTGCAGTTTGATTGTTGTCGATTAAGTGATTGTGCACTCGTGTTATGCTCAGGATTGTACTTTCTGTGTTGAAATTAGGTCCTTAAGATCTGGAATTGAAAGTTGAAATATGATTGAATTGCATGTGATTGATAGTTGTTTGCTTGAAAATGCCTGATTGTGGTTTGCTATGAATATTCTTGATAACTGATTGTCATGTTTACTAAATAACGGTTTGATAAATTTCCTGATAGCATTTTAATTATGATGTAAATATTAATACATGAGAAGGAAAACTGCCACGAGGTAGCGGTTTGATGATAATTTAAGTCTACCGCTTGTGATTTAATCTTACCTGAATCAAATATGCCATGCCAATCAACCATGGCTAAAATTCTCATCTAGCATCACACATCTGTCATGTCAGTCTATCTTTGTTGATAGAATTGTGCAGATAACATGGCCAATGAGAATGTTCCTTCCAGCTTCACAGCGACAACTGAAACAACATCAACACTACCACCACCACCACCTCCATCATAACAATCAATAGTTCATCAAGATATTTGGTAGAATGTTAAAGATCTGAAGAATCTTCAGGAATCTCGAATACTTCGTTAGTGGAAGGTTCAGAGATGTTGACTACTGACTAATCAAGAGAATGGAATGATTTCATTATTCCAACATTAAGGTCAATATCATCTGTTATGTAACATACAACTTGTACATCAATAAGTAGTGTGGTAATCAGTGTTATGTGTCAGTTTATGAATTTTTCATGAGTTTCTCGTTAAACTCCAAATCAGTTTATAAACTCATCATAACTGACACTAACAGAATCCCTCATTAATTGAGGGTAGCTTAGATAGGCTCCATTATCGGCTTGTATTTAATCAGACCACATTTTCTCCCAAATTTTCTAACATATTTAAATCAATTGAGATCCTAAATCTCAAAAGGTTTGAAATTTTTGATCAGGGGAGAGAATGTGATTTAAATATTAAATCTGATAAAAAATGTGATCTTTTGGACTCAAGTGTAGGCTCTCCCATATGTGCTAAACCTTTTCGAATATCGATGCACATATTGAGGGGGAGCGAATGGTGTATGATGGCAATTGTGGAAATACCAAAGACCGACCCTGTAATTACTTTATCGGAGTTATAAGGATGGTAAGGTTAGGTACTCGATCCCACGATCCCGCCAGAGCCGGAGGGATCTACCCAGGGACATTCCACTAGTTAGTGTAGAAGTCCTTAGGTATGATTACAAAAGGAGTAATGTGAGAATAAGGGAATAGTGCAGACTGAGATGGAGCTAGCACTGGAACATACCCAACAAGGTTCTAGTAATGAAGTCTCGGTAAGCACTGAAGGGGTTGAAGAATTAAAAAGAAATGTTAAGATAAAGGGTGAAAAGAAAGCAGCCCTCCTTTAACATTAGGCAGAAACCGGGTCACTACATATGCTGTCAGAATCACATGGTTGATTGCTGACATTGAAGACAAGTATCATGGACCCAGTGATACGCTGCACAACCCTCCCTAGCCACTCAAGATCCCTCAAAGGATTCTTGTTTCATTTCTCATGGAGATCAATACATTTCTATCGTCTCTCTCACTCCGAGTTAGAAAATTTGTATAAAAATGTGATTCTTTTGGACTCAAGTGTAGGCAATACTCCCATATGTGCTAAACTTCTCAAATATCGATGCACATATTGAGGGGGAGCGAATGTGTATGTACTGGCAATTGTGGAAATACAACGACGACACTTGTAGTTACTTTATCGGTAGTTATAAGGATGGTAGGGTTAGGTACATGTTCCCATGATCCCTGCCAGAGCCGAAGGGATCTACCCAGGGACATCCACTAGTTAGTGTAGACTGTTCCTTAGGTATGATTACAAAGGAGTAATGTGAGATATAAGGGAATAGTACGGGTCTGAGATGGAGCTAGTATTGGAACTACCCAAAAAATGTACTTGTAATGAAATCTCGGTAAGCACCGAAAGGGGTTGAAGATATGAAAAGAAATGTTTAAAATAAAGGGTGAAAAGAAAGCAGCCCTCTTAAACATTAGGCAGGAGAAAACCGTGGGTCACTACATATGCTGTCCAGAATACAACACTGGTTTGATTGTGTTATTGAAGCCATAGTATCATGGACCCATTGATACGCCGCACAACCTCCCTAGCCACTCAAGATCCCTTTAAGGATTCTGGTTTCATTTCTCATGGGAGATCAATACATTTCTATCGTCTCTCTCACTCTGAGTTAGATGATATTGAAAAGGTGGTAGTCTGCTCCAGCCTCCGATTACTAAAAACCAAAAATGCACTATTGAGTCTAGAGCTATGAGATCATCCATAAATCTCGTTAGGACACTAATACAAACTATGCTTGCTCATCACATCATGTGATAACAAGTAAAGAGCTTAAGAGTCTTACGCATTATCCTCGTGGTATTGCCAGAATTCGAGTGATACAAAAGTACTCACAATGAGATGGAAAATCCTTCTAGAGAACATCAAACCAAGTCTTAGGTAGGTGGACATGTGAGATCCTCTTGAGATCAAGCTTCTGATAAACTGGAAAGAAACGATGGTGCGATTCCTTATGAATCGAACTTGTTCCAATATATGAATTGATGAGTAGCTTTTGAAAAACCTTTCGATGTGCTCAACAACTGATTTTCGAGGACATTGACTGTGTATATCTTTCAAAACAAAAGTGTTTCTGTTTGGTGCCTGTTTTGGATTGTGTTGGGTGTGTGAGGGTTGGTGGGTTTTGGTCTTGGGGACAATTTAATTTTTTGTTGTAAAAACCATCGGAGGTGTGTCACAAAAACTCTTTTTGAGTGACATTCGCGACTGATTTTCAAATCAATTTCTCTTTTAATAAGTGGTTTTATCTACTGGTTTATCATTCGTGCTTTTGTTTTACTTTAAGACGCTCCGGTTTCGAGGACGGCACTAGCACCTAGCTGCGTAAACCCTGTCAAGGAGATTCTTCGGAATTCTACCTGATCACAGGCAATATTTATATTGATTAACAGGGAACAAGAAATAGCAAATAATATATTTGCATTACAGGAAAATGATACAAAAGAGCTTGTGGCAAGTTGGTTAAAGCTTCGCTTTTTATAGCTTAGGTCTGGAGTTCGGATCTCATTGCCAACATTTTTAAGATAAGGGAGCTGGATCTATTAGAGGCTCGCTCGGCTCGTGTAACTCGCTCGACAAACATGCTCGGCTCGCTCGACTCAATAAGATAAACGAGCTTTCGAGCGAGCCGAGCTTAATATTATATTTTTAAGCTCGACTCGAAAAGCTAAGCGAGCATTATATTTTGTCCGAGACCGACTCGAGCTCGAATCTTATCAAACTCGAGTCGAGCTAAACGAGCTCGAACTCGAGTAGCTCGTTAATTACTCGACTCGTTAACACCCCTAACTTGATGTACAATGACGAATGTTGAAGAATCAAAAGACTACAAACCAGAATCAAAGATTAAGTCAAATATAATGCTAGGATTCAATTTGTATTATCTGGGGTGACCTCCCTTAGGGGGAGATTGTTAGGATTATGAAAATCCATGTAAAAGACTCGGTCACCCCGTGTTATATCTAGCATATGTTAGCTCGTAGTCTTAGTTTTAATCATTTAGTTACCGTACGACTTATGGTGTTGGGCTGGGTCTTTACCCACTTGTTAGCCCACTCCATGGCCCATTTAGGGGAACCAAAACACTTGTATAAATACCCCTTTCAAGCCATGGGAAGGGGTTGGTTGTTCATTTGATAATACACACACTTAAGGTGTTTTTCTCTTACTAGACTAGTCACTTTCTCTCTCTAGAAATTTGGCCAACCCATCATTCCTAAGCTTGTATTGTGATATCCAATATACTACATTAACATTAGATTAGATCTAACCCTTAGGATTAGTGTATAATTATGTATATTATATATATTTGCCTTTAATTGTTTGCTTGTATTGTTTATTAGTTTAATTGTTTGTGTAGTTTAATTTTTTTCTAATACACTGTTCTGGTCAATAACCTGATACGGCGTATCCACTTCCATTGGATACAGCGTATCGAACCTTCTTATCCAATACAGAGTATTCGTTTAAAAGATTAATACAGCGTATTTAGACCTATTGAATACGGCGTATTGATTATCTAATACAGTATCAGATCTTGTTTTTCGCATTCAATTTCTGTATATCTGTGTTTTCTTTCTCCTAAGCCCATCCTACTGATTGTTATCCCTTGTTTTCAGGTAGTGCATGACAAGAAGTTTAACTAAGAAACTATTTACACCTTTCAAGGATCCGGAACGAGAATTTCGATCATCTAGGAAGCACTTCAAGACACTAAGTCTTGACGAATCAAGATCGCTTGATTTCGATCTATTTTCTGACCAAGAAGAATATTCGGAGGAAGAATTTGCGGAAACAATGGCGGAACTATGGAGCAATACATGAGCAAAACTCGAGCCGACTATGGATTGGGAGTTGCTAGGCCTAAAATTAAGGACAAGGATAACTTTGAACTAAAAGGCTAATTTCTTAAGGAATTACATACCAACACCTTTAGCGGTTCGGATCATGAAGATGCGAACGAACATATTGAAAAAGTTCTTGAGATAGTCGATTTATTCCACATCCCTAATATAACTATAGACCAAGTGATGCTTAGAGCCTTCCTCGTGTCCCTAAATGGAGTCGCAAGTCGTTGGCTAAGACACAAACCATCTGGTTTGATCACAACTTGAGAAGATCTTAAGGCAAAGTTGCTAAGCAAATATTGCCCACCTGCTCGTACTACAAAGAAAATGGAGGAGATCAACAACTTTCAGCAAGAACCGGATGAAACCCTTTACCAAGCATGGGAGCGATTTAAAGAACTCTTGATGAAGTATCCTCAACACTATTTAACAGAGATGTAGGAGGTAATCTTGTTCTAGAATGGATTGGAAGTTCCTACTAGACAGATTCTTGATTCAAAAGGTGAAATACCGTCTAAGATTGCTGCCGATGCAAAAGTAGCCATCCAAGAAATGGTTGAATACTCTCAAAAATGACACAATGGAACATCTAAGACAAGAAGTACTAAAACTTTTAATGGATTGGCAGCCATACTAGCACAACTTAATAATCTTGGAAGAGAAATCAAGAAGGTGAATGAGAAGGTTTATGTTGCTCAAGTAGGATGTAAATAATGTAAAGGGCCCCACTACACCAAATATTGCCCACTCAAAGAAGAAGGTAAAACCCTCGAAGAAGCTTAATACACTTAATTTGGTGGACCTTTCCAATGAGGGGGATATAGAGCAGCAGCTCCAGGATTCTACCAGAGGAACAATGCAAACCCTTCGTATCAAGAACGAAGGTAATCTATGGAAGAAACCCTAAGCAAGTTTATGAGTAAATCAGCGAAGAGACATTAAGAAAACTCCAACATGATTAAAGAAATCCGAGCTTCGACGGATGCTGTCATACGAAACCAAGGAGCTTTGATTAAAACTCTAGAGATTCAAATCGGGCAAATAAGCAAGGTACTACAAGAAAAAGGATTTGGAAGCCTACTTAGCTCTACCGAAGCCAACCTAAGAGATCATGTCAAGTCAATTTCGACCATTGCTGAAGCTGATTCAAACTCGATACGCCATATTAGATCACCTTAATATGCCGTATCCACTCAACAGAACAGAAGATTCATGTTCAAGTCAAGACAAACGATAATCCCATTTCCAAGTTGTTTGAATGATTACTACCGTAAGGAAAAGAAGGGATCATATGGACCGTAATTCTTGAAAGCTTACTCATATGAAGCTTCACATATCGATAAATCCATACCTCGAAAAGAGAAAGACCTTGAGAGTTTCACTTTACCTTGCTAAATTAATAATGTTTGCTTTGATAATGCCCTTGCTGACTTAGGAGCTAGCGTAAGTGTTATGCCTCTCTCGACCTACCTTAACTTAGGTTTAGGCGAATTAGCTCACACTAAGTTGACAGTCGAATTAGCATATAGGACCATGAAATATCCAAAAGGAATTGCTGAAAACATGCTAGTAGGTATTGGTAAATTTGTTTTTCCTATAGACTTTATAATTCTTGATATGCCCGAGGATGTCAAAGTGCCCTTGATCCTCGAAAGACCATTTTTGTCTACCGCCTACGCTAAGATTGATGTATTCAAAAGAAAGATTACTTTGAGGGTTGGGATGAGAAAATTATTTTCAAAAGTGTTAAACCTGCTAGTACTTTGATTAAGAGGGTCTACATGCTAAGCTTAAGAGAAATAATGGAACTTGATTTAAAAGCCAGGCTAATGGGAGAGACTTTGGTGTTAAATAGATCATTAGACCCTTTATTTAGAGATTACATAGAACTAAATAATTTTAATGTACCATTAGAGCTTAGGAGAGATTAAGTTAAGGATTTAATGCCCACCATTGAGGAATGTAAGGTAGTTGAGGAATTTAGAGCTAGGAATGATGCTAGAATGGTTAGCAAAAATTTTGGATATCCTAGTGATTGCAACCGCGATAAGAAGATCCGTATTGATTGTGCCCACAATCTGAAGTTTTCATGCATGATAGTTTTTGAATTTTTACAAGCTAATTTTTTTTCCTATCTTGTACGTGAATGTGATGTCCAAAAAGTTGCATAATTCTATAATTAAGAACAAATTGGAATACAAGGGAAACAATGTAGTTGGAGCCTTAATGAACATGCCCATCTTTGTTAGAACTTTTTCTGTCATAACAGATTTTGCAGTTTTAGAAGATATGGATGCTTATCGTGATGATGGAATGGGCGATGTTATTTTTGACGAACCGTTTTTATAAGAAGTTGGGATTAATGCAAGACGGTTTGAAGGAATGATTACCATTTATAAAGGTAATGAAGAAGTTACTTACCAAATGGTGCGGTCACATCCGAGGTTTAAACGCCACACTAATGAACAATGCAACAAGATCCCGCCATTACTGAAGGTGGGTAAAAAGGATAAGATGAATAGGATCTCGCATTCGTACCAAAAGTTCAAGAGTTTCTACAAAGGGGTCTTGAACTTAGGACCCGAATATGTCCGAGATACGAAGATGGAAGTATGGCTCACATGCGGGCACATAAGCGTGCATGAGATGGAACGAAGAAAGGAAAAAGTCTAACTTAAAGACTAGCTGAAAGAAAAGTGCTTCCCGAGAGACAACCCGGATTGTTATTTATTTTTATCGAGTCTGTCTTCCCAGTTGCTCAATATGGCGTATCCACTACCATTGGATACGGCGTATTGAACGCAACTGGACATTATCGTCAGTTGTCTCAATGCGGCGTATTCATACCATGATATGGCGTATTGGACTTCTGATTCGTATTAAACTTTTTACAAGTTTCTCAATATGGCGTATTCCATTTTATGGATACGGCGTATTGGTCTCATGTACAGTTTATTTAGCTTATTTAATTAATCATAGATACCTGAGATAGGATTTTGCAATGTTTTTCTTATATTTTGTACAGGACCTCGCTGCAAAGAAATCGACGATGTTGGGGAAGTATCTACAATCTGGAAATCTAGAAGTGTTGGAGTCTTGAAATCTCAAGACGGCTGTTCAACATACATCCTTGCTCATAAGCACAACTTGGAGAATCTACCAAGCAAAATATCAGGGGAGTTTCTCATTCTAATTATTTTAATTCCCGTTTTTAATGTTTTATCTATACAACGAGGACGTTGTATAATTCAAGTGGGGGATGGGAATTAGAATGTATACTTGTCCTATTTTCACTAAAATGCTTAAATTAAAAAAATTCAAGCATACTTTTGTGAAATTACTTGTTACATAACCTGCACACAATAACTCTTATTAGATATTGTGAGGATTTAACCTTATCCGTTTCCAAATGTTTACCCAAATTCCACAAAATATGAGTGTGCCGGTGATGTTGTAGACTTTAGAACTTGGCTTGGTATATCTGTTCGAGATCATAGTGATGACTACTATGGATTTAGATGGAGTAACTTGTTTAAATTGATAAATTTTTAGGATTACACCCAAAAAGCCTGTTCATGTTGTTTATTAACTAACTACACTGGTTAGTTAACCCCCGTATAAACCCTTTGTTTACTCTCATTATAAGGGTAAGATACCCCTAGAAAAACCTGTAGAGCCAATCCTTTAGGAATAACACCAACTATTTGTTTCATTACACCTTTACACCTTAGCCTATCCTGTTAGATTAAGTCCATTTACGCTTTTCAAAAAAAAAGATTAAGTCCTTTTGCAGTTGCTAGTTTCTTAAAGTGTAAAGTATGTATTTTCCGAGTCTTGTGTCATTTCCTATCTTTGGTACGGTTGGAAACAAATTTACACAATGCAAATAGGAATGTATAAAGTAGTCAAAACTCATGTATTTTTACTACCATCACAATTATTGGTACGTCAGAAGAATGAAGAATTATCCAAGGAATTATTATGATCATGAAGATGGTAAAATTACACTGAGATTTGTAGTTAGCATTATGAAAAAAACGAAAAAATTAGAAAAATCGCAACAAAAAAGAGGAGGAAAGTTTGAAGATAATCGTTTCGCAAAAGCATTACTGAAGGAATTATTTAAAGGAACGGTTATTCGTTGATACGTCTTATAAGTCAACGATGTAAAGTTTTGTATAAAGTGGTAGATATCGCCATTTGTCTTGTAAAAGTATGTAAAGTATGGGATGATTGGGAGGTTGACCGTTACGGGAACGCCAACTCAGGTTGTTGTTTTTGATCTATGATCAAGACGTGTGTAAATAGTTGTGTCTTTTTCATGGTAACGGTCAGGAAAAAGTGTTTAGCAACTTGTATCTTAGACCTAGTCTATTTTTTTGTAATTTTTATTTAACAACAATTTAATTCCTTTTCCTAATCATTAACCATGGGTTTTACGCGAATGAAGATGTGATCGAATATGCATGTCTATTCCGTCGTTACGGCCATATATGCATGATTCAGCTGCCTTGTTGGTTTATTACTATTGGTGAAAGTTAGAAGATCCCTACCCAGTATCATTCTTCATTCCAACCCTTGGTTAAACTGAAACGAGGATGTGATCGAACACACATGTCTATTCCATCATTACGGCCATGTATGTATGCTTCAGCTGCCTTGTTGGTGTGGTACTTTTGGTGAGAGATTGTAGAATGATTAACCCTAAGCCTTATAATAAAAACTCATTTTACCTTTATAAACTTGTTACTCCTTAGCTCTAGTGGTGGAGATGTATATCCTTGCCAAGCCTATGATAGAATACTCGTCACGACTGAGCAATTGAGCAAATTAGTTACATGTTACCACATAGATTATGTGACAACTGTGCTTTGAGCAGGTTAGTCAACTGTTAGCAATGACTTGAGTTTCATTGTGTGATCTGATAATTATGTGTTTATGTGATTCTATGAGAGTTTGGTTACCAATCAATGGAGCGTGATCGTCTCCTTGTGATTGAAGTTACGGTTGTTATGGGCATTTTTCATTTAGTTTACATTTAAATAAAAAAATATAAATAACAACATCTTTATCCCCATTGAAAATAAAACCAATTTTTGTATAATTATAGCATATGAATCTGTTATAATCGTTTGTATTTGATAATTTCAGTAATTATGGAGTACTTAGTAAAGATTAGCAAAAAGGCACGCATTCTGGAGCTTAAACGAAGACATTTGAAGATTACTGTTCTGACAACCAATATGTTGTATCCATCAAGGAAGATACGGCGTATTTGTGCTCACTTCACAATAGACCACGAAGGAAACAAGATCAATACGCTGTATCCAGGGAAGACCAATACGCCACATTCAAGCTATGGAAATAAAATATTCTGAAAGATATCGAACGTGGTCCCTACTCTAAGAAATCCCCAATACGCCATATCGAAGCTTTTTGATACGCCGTATTGGCCTTTTTCTAGACCTTAGAAAACTCAAAAATGAGTTTTCAGCGTGCTAAATCATATTTTCGATACCTAAACCACAAAAGTTGATTTTAAGAGGAGAAGAGCATAAGAGGTCTTGCAACGTAATTAATTCCATATGAAACAACTTGTAATTATTTATCTGTTGTAATCGTTTAATTTTGCTTTTCATTTCGTTAACCCGATTAGTTTTACTGGATTCAATTATTTCTTTTGTATTGATTATGAATTTGATGGCTAATACCTTCGGGTTATTAGCTATTATTATGAAGATTGAATGCTTGGTTTGGTTTATCTCGATTGCTTAATTTATCGTTGATTGCTGTTTAAGTTTTATCAGTGTTATACTTGTTACTTGCTTTTGTATGCAACTATCTTCAAATGGATTCTAGTGATATGACCAAGTATTCTAGATGCTGGGATGGTCATCTATATAGTGTTTATACATCTAGACAATAGGACATAAATAACGACTTATCTTTGCCCTTAGATTGTGAGCAAACATTATACATACTTTTTGGGACAGCCGTATGTTTCTGTTTTGACACGGACTTCGAGACATTATCGAACATTGACAATATGAAAATACGTCTTAATACGACTCTGTACATATAAAGAACTCGAAAAATGGATAAAAAACGAAGGAGATATGAATTTATTAGGAAACTGGTTACTATTAAAACTTGACAGCTTTTGGTAATTAAACACGAGCAGGTCAGATTTTAAAACATGATTTTGAGGGCTTTTGAGCCCGATTCGGCCAAAATATAAAACTACAAAGTTGCTCGTAACGACATTTTACATAAACCTGCCGATTTTCATAATTTTCGAATGTATAGTTTGTAAACTAGACACATTTCCTGACATGAATAGTGTTGGTTCGTTTTTAATAAAAAAATTTACGAAACATTTTAGAATCATTTATATAATATTTATACGAGTGTCTTAAGTTGATTTTAGTCACCATAAAACCCGTGCCAGTCTCTCAGGCTGAAAACCCCCCTTTATCCGTTAGATTTAGGATTAACATAGGTTTAACATAGTTTTAACATAGAATAGAATTAACCTAGTTTAGATAACCAAAAGATTAATAAATTGAAAGATTGTTTCTCGCTCTTACTGATCGACACCCTACTTACCATGAAACTACCACCGATCGGGTGCACTGCCCGTTAAAGTGTTGTTTTTTGTTAAGTCGGCAAACTATGAATTTAAAACTTGAAATCATAAAATTACAACCACACAACGACACATCAGGACGAAGAAGAAGAATCTACACCTTAAGTTAATTCTTAAACTTGAAAACCGGTTAAAGAAACTCCGATACCTAAACCATACAAACCAAAGATTTCGTATCCTCAACGCCTTCGAAAAGAGTAAATGGAAGCCCAATATGGTAAATTCCTCGACATGATTCGATCCGTTCAAATCAATGTACCTCTTGTCGATGTTTAAGCAGGAATGTCGAACTATGGCAAATTACTCAAAGAACTTGTAAGCAATAAGCACAATCTTGAACAAATCTCATCTGCTTTCCTAAGCGATGAAAGTTCTGCTATGATCCAAAATAAAGTTCCACCTAAACTTGGAGACCCAGGAAGTTTCCTTGTTCCTTGCACTTTTAGCAAAGCTTTCTCATGCAATGCTTTAGTCGACCTTGGTGGTAGCATTAATCTCATGCCATACTCTCTATATGCTAAATAATCCTTTGGAACTCTCAAACCTACTAAATGAGCGTACGGTTAGCCGACCGATCATTCCAACACCCTATTGGAATAGCTAAAAATATGCTCGTTGAGATTGGTAATTTCACTTTTCCCTTGGATTTAGTTATTCTCAAAATGGAAGAAGACAGTAAAGTTCCTCTAATCTTAGGGAGACCTTTTCTCCATACTGCCAATGTAGTAATTCGAATAAAATAAAAACAACTCAATCTTGGAGTTGATACTGAATGAATTTCCTTTTCAATCAATTACGCAATGAAACACTCTTATTCAAACGATGATACATGTTTTAGCATTGATATTATCGATGAAATCTTAGAAGATGATTTCGATACTCTTCTCGATGAAGGGACTGAAATCCTTCATTCCATCGAGGGAACTATTCTCGAAGAAAAAACTCTTTGTTGAATTCGATGAATTCATGGCTATGAATATCAAAGGAAACACTGATATTGAATCCAAAATCAAAGAACCGCCATTTGAAAAGATCACCTTTAACACCGATTATAAAAAAGACATCTCTTGAAGAACCTCATTCGGATCTTGAACTGAAACCTCTTCCCAATCATCTGGAATATGTATTCTTGGAAGAACCCTCTTTTCTTTCTATAATCATATCATTGCAGCTTTCTAAGAAAAACAAAAATAAGCTCATCTCTATTTTAAAAAGACCAAGCAAGCCTTTGCTTGGAAAACAATAGACATTCTTGGAATCTGTCCGTCTTTTTGTAAACATAAAATTCAACTCTTAGAAGACAAAAAGACAGTTGTTCAAAAACAAAGACGATTAAACCTAAACATGCAAGAAGTCGTTAAAAAAGAAATCATTAAACTTCTCGACACTGGTATTATTTATCCAATCACCGATAGCCCTTGGGTAAGTCCCATCCACTGTGTACCCAAGAAAGGTGGTATTACAGTTGTCACAAATGAAAAAGATGAACTTGTCCCAACAAGAACCATTACGGGTTGGAGAGTATGCATCGATTATCGTAAACTCAATGAAGCAACCGCAAAGGGCCATTTTCCTTTGCCATTCATGGATCAAATGTTAGAAAGACGCACAAAAAATAAATATTTATGTTTCCTCGATGGTTCATCTGGATATTTCCAAATACCAACCGATTCCATGGATCAAGAAAAAACAACCTTCACATGCCCTTTCTGAACATATGATTATAGGTGAATTCCTTTCGGTTTATGTAATGCTCCTGCTACTTTTGAAAGGTGCATGTTGGTTATCTTTCATGACATGATCGAAGAATCCGTAGAAGTATTCATGAACGATTTCTCCGTCTTTGGAAACTCCTTTGATAACTGTCTAAACAACCTTGATAAAATGCTTCAATGTTGAAAAGATGCAAATCTTGTCCTTAATTGGGAAAAATGTCACTTCATGGTTAAAGAAGGAATTGTGCTTGGACACAAAGTGTTCGGTGCAGGCCTTGAAGTTGACAAATCCAAAATTGACGTAATCTCTAAGCTTCCACCCCTACTAATGTCAAAGGCATTAGAAGTTTTCTAGGACATGCTGGTTTCTACCGACGTTTCATCAAAGTCTTCTCGAAAATTACCCGACCTCTAACTAAGTTGCTTGAAAAAGATACCTCATTCGAATTCAATGATGAATGTCACAAAGCATTCAATTCATTAAAAGAAAAACTCACATGTACTCCCGTGGTCGTAAGCCCAAATTGGAACCTACCATTTGAGCTTATGTGTGATGCAAGTGAATTCGCAGTTGGAGCAATCTTAGGACAAAAAGATGGTAAATACTTTCATCCCATTTATTTTGCAAGCAAAACTCTTAATGCAGCTCAGTAAAAATATACGGTTACTGAAAAAGAACTTATGGCTGTAGTATTTGCATTTGACAAATTATGACCTTATCTGATATTATCCAAAACAATTGTCTACACCGATCACTCAATTTTAAGACACCTGTTCAAAAAGCAAGATGCTAAGCCACGTCTTATACGTTAGATTCTGCTATTGCAAGAATTTGATATCGAAATAAAAGACAAAAAGGTACAGAAAATGTTGCTGCTGACCACTTATCTCGGATTGATAATGATGAGACAAGTGATGACAGTGATGTCGACGATAACTTTTCTGGCGAAACTCTTATGGAAATAACCACCAAGGACACACCATGGTTCGCAGACTTTGCAAACTATTTGGTAGGTGATATTATACCTGAAGGGATGACGT
>BQNB010162767.1:0-14522 GCA_026074375.1 Tanacetum coccineum | reverse complement strand
AGTTTTTCGAATGTTTACTAAGACACCCATTCCCTTTGTAGTGCATATGCGCCTAAGAATGAAAGAGATACCATTCTAACTATGGTTTTCGACGTTTTGGCGATCTATTCATGGGATTTGACTCCACACAGACTCGAGACCGGTTAAAGCCATCCCTTTTTTGAGAAGGTTGGCGAAGATGCTTAAGATTTGTTGGTTTGCATGGTGATAAATAGAATTCTTCAGGCAAATTAGAGTTAATTGCATAAATTGTCCCTTTGGTTTGTCGGGTTTAACAAAATTGGTAACGGATCTTCTCTCTGTGGTTCTGACCCGTACTGGGTTTGGTCTCTTCATCGATTTTTCCGTTAGTTTGACTGTTTGAAAGACTGAAATAACAAAACTACCTTCATACGTGTTTCTTAAATGGTCCCTATGGTTTGTTAGATATTACGGATTTAGTCCATGCATTATTTTTTTTTCATTTATATGTGTTTTCAATGTTTTTGTACGTTTTTTTAACGTTTTATTTTTACTTGAACCGATTTTATTTATACGCTTTTTGTACGTATGTTCTCTTGTACGTTTTATTTATACGTTTTTTTAACGTTTTATTTATACTTAAACCCTTTTTTTAACGTTTTATTTATACTTGACCCGATTTTATTTATACGTTCTTTTAACGTTTTTTGTACGTACATTTATTATACGTTTTTTACGTTTTATCTATACTTGAACCGATTTTATTTATACGTGTTTAAACACTTTTTGTATGTACGTTTTTATACGGTTTTTTAACCTTTTTTTACATTTTATTTATACATTTTTTTAATGTTTTATATATACTTGAACTGATTTTATTTATACGTTTGTAGTGTTTTATAAGTTTTTGTACGTACGAAAACTGATAAAAACGGATGAAAACGGACAAAATGTACAAAAACTTGGAAAAACGTATAAAACGGACGAAAAGCGTAGAAAAACGTTCAAAAACGGATGAAAAAGTTCAAGAACTCGGAAAAACGTAGAAAAAAAATACAAAAACGGACGAAAAACGTATAAAAAGATGAAAACGTACGAGAAACGTACCAAACGTAAAAAAAAATACGGTAAATAAACGTGTAAAAAATAAAAAACAAAAAGGAAAAAAATAATAAATTAAAAATTAAAAATTAAAAAAAATTTACGCAACAAACCACATGGACCATTTATGAAACACTTATAAGGGTATTTATGACATTTCCACCTTCTAATCCAGTAATTAACGGCAACGTAACGGAGTTAGTGGTCAAGGACCAAACCCGATACGGGTCAAAACCACAAGGAGATGATCCGTTATATTTTTTTTCGAGAGACCAATTTCGTTAAACCAGACAAACCACAAGGACGATTTATGCAATTAACTCGGCAAATTATGATGAAACATGCAAATGGATACAAACTATAACACGTAAGTACACGTGAAACAACTGTAGGAACCCGATAACACTTCACTTCATACAATCGATCACGAAATTAGAACTAGAGAGGAGAAAGAAAGAGTTGTTCTAGAGAGAGAAACTAGAGAGAGAAATGAGAGAAAAGGAGAAAAGATATTTCTTAGATATTTTGAACAACTAACTTTTCCAAGTGGAAAAGTTCCTTATATACCCCGACACTTAAAAGTGACGCGCGGGATATTTAACTAGGACCCGGGCTCGGGTTTTGCTTGGGATTAAACCCAAAACATATACAATATTAGATTATCTATCGAGCCCGATTCCCGATATTATCCTATTACAACATTAACTAATTGAAGACCGAAGCTCCATCGTAGAGTGACCGAACTTCCTTGTTCGACTCAATAAATTGAGGCTAACAATGATCAATAGCATTTTCCAGATCATGTACCTCAGATAAGATTGATGCATTAGATGGACCGACTTGTAGATTTAATGGCCCGGCTGAGGATAAATTGGCCATGAATATGGACTGAGCAGTAGGATCAACATCAACATCTGAGTCAAAAGCATCACATTTATCAGCCTGGAAAATGTTGTCAACATTTAGTGCTAAGTCTCTAACTGGTTTATCATCCACATATGCATCAAAAGTGTTAGTTTGTTCACCAGCCAGAAAGAGCAGCTCTTTTTCATCCAGCACTGCACCATTCTCTTAAGCTTGCATCAGCAGCATCTTATCCTTGAAATAATCAGAATTATGTGGACACTTCGGCTGAGTGTAGTTCCTTGCGATATGTCTAAGCCCATTATAGTTATAACATTTGATCTGTTTTCCTTGACCTGCATTGGCATTCCCAGCTCTATTATGTGTTCCCTCATTGCCTACTGCACCAGCTCCTCGAGCAAAGTACCTCTGATTCTGATTCTATCGCCCTTGAACATTCTAAACCACGACCCTACCATCCTGAACTGTTGCTTGATTTTGGCTGTTAGAAGAGGTTTGAAGTTGGTTATTTATCTGAGGTAGATTTTCTCTGAATGATTGGGCAAGAAGTATGACTTTTTTGGTGAGAGTGTTAACTATTTCATTAGTTTAGGTGTATCCAGAGTCAAGTTATAAAGTTTTAGCAAATTGTGGATACTGAAGTGATTGTACATGTGGTGACTAAAGAGGTGCTAATGATGAGGGATATTGATGATACTGAACATGTGATGATTGGGCATAGGGTTGAACACTTGAGACAAATGCAAGTTGATCATTAGTAGTTGGAGTGATTCTTTCAATAATCAGTCGATCTTGTATGTCATGCTTCTCATGTTGTTTCAAGTATGCATACACCTGTTCATGGTTTATCTCTTTCAGCCCTTTGTTAAGTTTAACTGTTGTCACAAACCTATCCCATTCAGGTGACATGTTGTTCACAAACTTGGAGTTTAGTTGAATGTTAGGCAATGTCATCCTGATATTCCTCATTTCATTGACGAGCTTGTGGAACCGGACATAGTACTCATTGATGTTTTCACTAGGAAGCATCTTGAATCGTTCAAATTCATTATACAACTGAGATTCTCTGTCTTCTTTGGTGAGCTCAGATCCCGCAAGAAGCATTTTGACAATGTCCCAAATAGCTTTTTCTTCAATGTTGTGATTGATAAGCTTGTAGATGTCTTTGGGTAATCCTTGAAGCACAATATTGGTTGCACAAACATCAGCATCGAATCGTTTCTTGTCATTGTCATTAAGATCATCATAAGTATGAGGCCTTTCTGGTCCAAGAAGAACACCTGCATCAGGTGTTGTTCCAATTATGTCCCTGGTGGTTCCAAGCTCAAAGGTTCCATGATCAATTGACTGAATAATGTACATTCCATTTTCCTTTCCTTTATAATACAGTCGGATTCATTATGACCATGATTCATAATCAGTCCTATCGAGCATAGGAGGGCGGGTATCAGAACTGGCCATTTGGATATCATCGGAATTACTAGACATGATTGATTAATTTTATTATGATAAACTTTGGATTTTTACAATGATTAGTGATTGTATGTTAAAAATGGTGATTGATTATTTGAAATGGTGAATTGTTGTGCAAGTTTGTTAAGATTATAGGTTAAAGTTTGTCAAGTTGAAAATTTAGTCCAAAAGTCCAAGAGTTTACAACTCGCTACCTTGTAACTCATTGTGAAGAGACTTGACAACTCGCTATCAAGAAAGAAACTTGGCAGAGTTTCTTTCCTCAACTCGCTAACAAAAAAAATCTTCAAAACCTGTAAGTCGATATCTTTAACTCGCTAAGAAGAGACTTGACAACTCGCTATCAAGAAAGAAAATAGGCAGAGTTTCACTCCTCAAGTCATTAATAGAAAATTCTTCAATAAACATGTAACTTGCTATTGGCAACTCGCTATCTTTAATTCACTGTATACAACTCGCTATGAAGAATGTTGCACAACTCGCTAGCAAGAGATAAATTTGGCAGAGTAACGTTCCTTAAGTCGCTAACCAAGAGTCTTCAAGAACCTGTAACTTGCTAACTTCAACTCACTACCTACAAGAAATTTAACTCGCTGACTCAAGTCGCTACATGCACAAGAAGAAAAGTCGCTGACATAGTACGACCTGACAACCAGTGTACTAGTCTAACAACTCGCCAGAACAGTACCACAACTTGCTAAGAAGATCTTCAAATAGAACCTTAACTCGCTAGCTAGAAAAACTTGTATTTGCACCTAAAAATCAACCTTTTGAATGTTTTTGCTTGGTTTCTTTTGCACAACTTAGTACTAGAAGCCTATAGCAACTATAACAACATGAACTTTAACATCACAAATGTTAAGATCAAAGAGAACCAAGACCAAGACTATAAACCTTCGAAAACCAAGCTTTTGATCTAAACTAACCAAGAAAATACACACACAATCTAGCTAATCATCCCATGGGCTCTGATACTAATTGTAAAGTATTAGATATCATAACACAAGGAAGGATGTAGGGGTTGGCTGATTATATGTAAAGAGAGAAAGGAACGAATTCTAGTGAGAGAAACACCTTAAGTGTATGTTTGATAAAATGAACAACCAAACTCTTTCCATAGCTGGAAAGAGGCTTTTATTGTGAGTTACATGCCCTAGAAAATGGGCTATAGTGTGGGCTTACATGTGGGTAAAAGACCCGGCCCAATATCATAAGTCATACGCTTACATTACAACTACGAGCTATGCTATTCTAGAAAATACACGGGGTGACCGAGTCTTTTTCATGATCCTAACATTGCTCCTACCAGCTTAATAAAATAATAAAAATAAAAATTTACAATAAATAAAGTCAAACAATTTTTATGATTCATAGTTTTTAATCCCTTCGTAGAGATTCTTTCTGATGAAAGTAAGGTACACATCGAGGTTCTGTCAGTGTTGTGGGGAAATATGCTACCAATTTTTGACGGCTTGCTCCCGTTGTCTAGGTAGTTAAAAGACCATAGGACTTGAAATTTGGCTATAAAAATAACAATAATATAATAAATTAAAGCCGAAATAAGACCATTGTTTCTTGTCGGTTCGCTCCCGATGTTGCAGTCATTTAAAGGGTGGAGGTAATAATAAGAATAATATTAATCCGAGACTGATAAAAGTTTGCTGTTTCTTGTCGTTCAAAAAGGTCGAAGATTGTCCCAAGGTCGAAATAAGACTACTGTTTCTGATCGGTTTGCTCCCGATGTTGCAGTTGTTTAAAGGACCGAGGGCATATATTGGTGCATAATAATAATGAAGCCAAATTTCAACTCTAGGGTTTTCTAAATAAAGCCTCCGTCTCGAGACTCGTAGTTGAGTTGTTTCGGATGAAATAAAAAGGATAACTCCTAAATCATGCGAAATCAGAACCCTAATGTGGACCTTATTCTCAGCATATCGTCTCTTTAGGAAAGGATTTCAAACTAATTATGGTTTAAACCGGTTTACTTTTTATTAATAAGGGCATAATTTATTTGTCATTAAAAATAAGAATAATAAAATTCTTAGAGGTTTTAGGAATAAGGGAGCAAAAAGTAGCTACGCTTACACAATTAATATTTATGAGTAGTGTTAGCATCTAATGATTATATCTAGCTGTGATTTTGTTTAAGTTTGGTTTGGGGATTGTGAAAATCGAGGATGACAAAATCCCGTTCTGAAAGCCTTTTAAATAAATTTTATCCTAGTTTTTATCTATTAATAAATAAGTGGTTAAAACGGGGGTGCTTTAGAAACAAATGATTTTAAACTCTCTTAATGAACCTTTTATGTTCTTGTTTGATGTGAGGGGTTATTAAGTTAAGGAAGGTTAAATTATTTCTTTCCATGCGTATAACACCCCTATTTTTGACATATAGCAGCGGAAGCTAATCTGGGGTATTATTTCATAGTACAACAGTCATAATAATAGAAAACAACTCAAAAGAGACGTTTTTAAAAGATAAGTTATCATTCATTATTTCATCAGAGTTTTTACAAACAGAGATCCAAAAATCTACATGAAAACATAAAGTTTGAATGATAACAGTTTAGCCATCTTTAAGTCCGTGCCACTTCGTGCCATAAGATGTTCAGTTACCTGAGATAAACATGCTAAAAAGGCATGTATTAAAAACATTACGTGTGGGACCAGCAATGGCTAAGTGTGGGGGAATTTGATGTGTGCCTAAACACACATTGTTTATACTCCGGAAAATACTATAAAATGGACTAATAACCATAAAATATGTCAAATTATATTTCAAATATGTTTGTATTGTGTTATTATGTCTTGCAGGTACAAAGAATTAAAAACGAAGCAAAAACAATATTTTTCGGGTGTCTTTCGATGACGTTTTCACATTTATCGAAATTTAAATGAACTCGGAAATATGCCCCGAGCACTCCATTGTAAAGAGCACGGAATTACGAGTCCATCGGTCCTTTCATCTTTTATTGGGCCGGCCCGATACCATTTATATGGGTTGGACCGACCCATACTTATTAAAGCTCTTTGTTTAATCTACTTATCAATTCCAGCCCACACAAGTCAGGCCAAAGACTAAAAGAAAAAGGTGAGAAGTCATTCGAATTTAACCAACGGTTAGGATGAAAAATGATATAGGGTAGGGACCTTCTAACTTTCACCAAAAGTCGTAAACCAACAAGGCAGCTAAGACATACATACATGGCCGTAACGACGGAATAGACATGCATGCTCGTACACATCTTCGTTCGCGTAAAACCAACGGCTAATTATTAGGAAAGAGAAGTAAATTGTTGTTAAATAAAAATTATAAAACAAATAGATTAAGTCTAAGATACAAGTTGCTAGACACTTTTTCCCCAACCGTTACCATGAAAAAGACACAACTATTTACAATGTCTTGATCATCGATAAAAAACAACAACCTAAGTTGGCGTTCCCGTAACAATCAACTTCCTATTCGTCCCATACTTTACATACTCTACAAGGTAAGTGGCGATATCTTCCACTTTATACAATACTTTACATCGTTGATTTTTTATGTATATCAACGAATAATCAATCCTTTAAATAATTCCTTCGGTCTTTGCATTGCGAACGGTTATCTTCAAATATTCCTCTTTTTTTGTTGTGATTTTTCTGATTTTTCCAATTTTTTTGTTTCTAAACTATACTTCAAATCTCGGTGTAGTTTCACCATCTTCACGATCATAATATTTCTGGATAATTCCTTCGATAGTTCTTCGTTCTTCGGATTCACCATTAATTATGATGGTAGTAAAATCACATGAGCTTTGACTACTTTATACATTCCTATTTGCGATGTGCAAATTTCTTCCAACCGTACCGAAGATAGAAAATTGACACAAGACTCAAGAAATACAAACTTTACAATAAAAGCAACTAGCAACTATAAATAAACTTAATCTAACAGGGTAGGCTAAGGTGTAAAGGTGTAACGAAATAAACAAGTTACTCCATCTAAATCCATAGTACTCATCACCGTGGTCTCAAATAGGTATACCAAGCCAAGTTCTAAAGTCTACTACATCACCGACACACTCATATTTTATGGAATTTAGGTAAATAATTAGAAATGGATAAGTTTAAATTCTCACAATATCTAATAAGGGTTGTTGTGTGCGGTTATGTAATAGGTAATTTTAACAAAAGTATGCTTGATTTTTTTTTAAATTTAGGCATAATTTAAGTATTTTGTGTGAAAAATAGGACAAGTAAACATTCTAATTCCCATCCTCCCACTCGAATTATACAACGTCCTCGTTGTATAGATAGAACAATTAAAAACGAGATTTAAATAGAATAAGAATGAGAAACTCCCCTGGTATTTGCTAGGTAGATTCTCCACGTTGAGCTTTTGAGCAAGATCGTGTTGAACAGCCGTATTGAGGTTTCAAGACTCCAACACTTCCAGACTTGTAGATACTTCAACCAACTTTGTCGATTTCTTTTTTCTGAGGTCTTGTGCAAAATAATAGGAAAACCGTGCATTCCTATCTTGGTACCTAAAAATAAATAAATAATACAAACCAAACTGTACAGGAAACCAATACGTCCTATCCATAAACTGGAATACGCCGTATAGAAGCCTGTAAAAAGTTTCTAATAAGAGTAAGTCTGCCAAATACGCCGTATCATGTACATAAATACGTCGTATTGCCAGAACTGACAATACAGTTTAAAAGTAAATAAAAAGTAAAGACTGATAACGCCCAGACAATCAATATGCCATATGGTATGGAGCGGATATGCCGTATTGATGTTTGGGAAGACAAACTCGATAAAAACTTAAATATCATTTTGGGTTGTCTCCTGGGAAGCACTTTTCTTTACAGAGAAGTCTTTAAGTTAGACTTTTTCCAGCTTCATTCCACCAATTAAATTATTCTCTCTCTTTAATTCTACTTTCTTGTTTGGATTTGGTGTTTGTTTCCTTGATCAATCAACGAGATATGTTGCTGAACTTACTGCCAGTCTTTGTTCTATCATGCATAAACAAGTCAAAACATCATATCATGATATACATACAAAAAAATGAGAACCTGTTTAAAGTTAGATAAATCATGACATGAATAATAAATGTACAGATAGAAACAAAAAGATACGGTTATGGGAATCATGGGTCATGCTGTTGCTGGTCCTGCTGGGCTGCGGAGGTGATGGTATTGTCAGTCCTACGTCTGACGTGCCTCTGATAAGGTATATGGGTCTCAAAATATGGCACGTAGGTAAATCTAGTAGAGTCCAACGGTTGTGCTTTGCCTATGGCTGCCCATACAGTGAATCTGGAAAAATCTCTGGCCATCGTATCAATCACATCGCGCTGCTCAGTCAATTCCCCACGAATCTCACATACATCCTCCTCTAATCTATCCATACTTTTTGGCATAGACCTGGCAGCAGCTGGAGGTGGTGGTGGTGGCTGAGGTGCCTGTACGGGTGCTGAAACAGCATGGTCACCCTCATTAACAACAGGAGCATCCTCAGCGGCTACAAGGGCATCAGTAGTACGGAGTGCGAAACAGCATGGTCACACGCTCATCAACAATAGGAGCCATCCCTCAGGCCGCTATAATGGGCAATCAGCACGCAGCATCGTGAGCTAGACCTCCTCTGGTCACCCTCATTAACAATAGGAGCATCCTCAGCGGCTATAAGGGCATCAGCCGCAGCATCGGGCTACCTCTCTGGTCCCAGGGCTACCCAAGCCCAAGTATCACCAATCTCCTCACAAATCTAAAGTCTCACCAGCTCATCCATATCAATAACCTTGAGTGCAGGGGCAATAACTGTCAATCCCTAAAGCCTCTCCTCCGTCAGGAGTCCAAAATGCTCAGCTAATCGAGCTATAAACTGTCTACCTAAGATAAGATCCCCACTCTTCCTCCCATTAGCAAATCTCCTCAAATATCAGGCCAACAAGTAAGGGATGTTGACAGATCCAACATCCAGTCCTCTCAAATAAAACAAGTCAGTCATGGTCACCTTCTCAGGTGCTTGACTCTTACCAGCTATACTATGTGCCATCATCCTATGGCAAAGTCTCAAAACCGAATCTCTAATCAAAGTATAGGAAGGGGGAGGTCCCAAGAAATCTCCATTAGTAGAAATAATCCTCCAATAATCACGTAGATCCCCCTTCCCAGGGATTATCCTCTCACTCTTGCTCTAGTATCTAGCAAAATCGAGGGTCCACAACTCCTCCTCTATATGTAATACAAGAGCTAAGATAAACTGCCTCTAGCTCATACGTCTCCTGGCTCTTCCTAGCTAAAACTGAATAGTATCAGGAGCCTCCAAGTCAAGCAATACCTCTCTAAATCTAAGCATGCTAAGGAACTCTAAAATGAGCTCCCTAACTAGTGGTCCCCTAGTCTCGAACACACTACCCCATGCCCAACTAGTAAACACTACAACCCCTCCAGCATCACGGTGCTCCATCAGCATCCTAACATCAAAAACATCCCTCATCAGCTCGGGTATACCCACGAAATCCAAAACCTAAACCCTATGCATATCCCTATCATGGATCCTCTCCAATCTCTCCTCGAAATCTGCTATATCCGTATCAGTGTACTTTAAACCCTGGTACCTAAGGAATGGGTGTCTCTACTCACGTGTGGTAAGGGTGCCATATCTGCAAAATTAACGAGATAAGTACAAGAATTACAAAATCTAAACATTCTGTTTTGAGGGAGGATACGGCGTATTCATAAATGGATACGCCGTATAAAGATCAGTCTAGTCAATACGCCATATAGATTGAACATCAATACGACGTATGGGAATTAAAACTCAGGATCTTTTTCAGAGCAATACGCCGTATTCATTTTATTGAATACGCCGTATTGAGGTCTTAAGTTTTGGTTAGAATTAAGTCAATACACCGTATCTATTTGACTAGATAAGCCGTATTGTTCTACAAATTAAAAACAAAAAAAGGGATTCCCTTTTTACCCATTTTGACCCACTACAATCAAATAATGCATTTCAATACTTCTTTGACGGATAAGGGGAGATCAAGCCAAAAAGGGTTCTACGGCTTAACATATCAAATCCTAAAAATCAAATCCAAACCCTAACCCTAAATATAAATTAAAATCAAATTGAAATACGGACGAATTAGGGTTCTTTACCTTGTGGTGATGAATTGAGAGAGATAAAACATAGAAATCAATGATTAATCCTTCAAGAAATTTTACGGTAAAAACTTTTATGTGTGGGAGTGAAAAAAGTGTGGTGAAAACTCAATCTGGTGTATCAATTGGGCTTTTATACCCAAACTCGATACGCCGTATTGGTGTTTGATTAATATGCCGTATTGGCGTATCAGTTGGGCTTTTAAAAACAGTGGATACACCGTATAGGTTTTAACCTAATACGCCGTACCCTTTCTTGGAGACTAATTTTCCCTAGATTTAACAAAGTAAAGAAAACGTACCTTGGCCTTTGCAATATTTTTGCACAATTACCATCCTTATAATACTGATTGGGGTTGAACGGAATTCCAAACGGCACATGCAAATTCATAATAAAGTATAACAGCATTCCATAGAAAAGATAAATACAAGTTACGATATTCACATTTAGATTCATGACAAAGCTTTCCTTATCAAAAAATTTATCGATTTTATTGTGACTTGTTTCCAGAAGCATATTTGACCTTTGTGTATTCAAATTACCCCTCGAAGATTGTATTATATCGATTTCATTATTATCATTGTCCTTGTATGATTTTGAATCATCAGGACAAATTATGCTGAAAGGGAATAGGTAATTAAAGTTAAAAATGTTTTGTTCCACTTCATCATATTCAGACAATGATGTTTCATCTTTTAAATCAAATTCATGATATGTTGAGGGCATAAAGTGGGTTCAGTTAAGTAATCTGATTTAGACGTTTGAGCACCATTGTAAACAATTGCTGGAAATTAGTTCTCAAAATCATTAAGAAAGTCTAAATCATCAAAATAACTGATCGTAGGAAAATGAGTTTTTCATTATTGTTTTCATTATTGTTTTCCCGAATCCATTTTCAAATTGTTGACAGAAATCATTTTATAGGAAAATGAGTTTTTGTCACAAATTATTGCATAATCCTCATCGTCAAATTCGTCAAATAATATTAAAGATGATCTCATTATTGACAGGAGTACTTACCTCAGATTCGCACGGGAGTGCAACCTAAGATGCAAAAGTGTCGTTAATGACTATAGCTGGGAATTCAGTTTCCACAGATCTAAGGTCGTGAAAGTCATCATCAACCCTGATCTTCTCATATGTAGTAGTTTCCCAGTTAAACACCGGACCACGCCTATGATTTTTTTCTTCTTCAAGCTTGATATATTCTTCCATAGTCATGCTAGGATCATCCATTATTACCTGCAATAGACTAGATAGAGAAGAAAACTGTTAAATAGCAAATATGTCGTATTCAATGAATTGAATACGCCGTATACAAACCCAATAAGCAAACAATTAATACACATAATTATAAACTATTCTAAATTATACTAATCCTAAGGGTTAGATCTAATCTAATGTTAAAAACCAAAATATCAAATAAAAATTAAGATTTAATTCACTCCCCGGCAGCGGCGCCAAAAACTTGATGTGTCATTATGTGGTGTTTATTTATGAAAGTTTAAGTTTTAAATTTATATTTTGCCGACTAACCAAAAACAACACTTTAATGGGCAGTGTACCCGATCGGTGGTAGTTTCATGGTAAGTAGGGTGTCGAGCATTTGGAGCGAGATTCACTTAACTTTAGTTAATATTTTGGTTATGGTTAATTCTATGTTAGATCTATGCTATCATAAACCTATACTAAACCTACGTTAATCCTAAATCTAATGGATAAGGGGGGGTTTTCAGTTTGAGAGACTGGCACGGGTTTGGTTGGTGACTAAAATCAATTCAAACACTTAAACACTCGGAAACAAATTAACAAAAGATAAAAGAGCGGTCAAGCTTTATAATAGAAAATTGTATTCGCCATTATCAATCCGATTAGAAAGTTGGTTTGTTTATTCAGTGCAATGATTACTTATCTCGAAGTGGCATATCATTCTTAAGACTTAGGCTTTACATCTTCCTAAAACCCAGATACGAAGAATTCTGTCACAATTAAACGCATCCACATAAAGCATCCTTATTTGCTGATTATAATCTATCTTAAGGATTAAAGCAATTGTTATCTTGTTAAACACTAGCTCATAGAGACTTTACCCACTTACTGCTTAACAGCTTTTATATACTAGTAGTCTACTGTCCGAGTCTTTACCAATTGATTTAGAACATACTCGTTGATCCCAAGGTCACCTAATGGTCCAACTAAGCTCGCAATCAAAAGGTAAAGACAGGTCAATATTTGTGATCCTGTGATTCTAGATATATAAATTGCAACATAAAGAGCTATCCCGGACTCTTAGCTTAAGCCCAAACAACACCGAAGTTGCAACGCATCAAATACGTAGGACTAGACCTAGTTGAATGATAGGTCGCATACTTAAGCACATAAACAAGTATAAATTGATAAAAATAAATAAGCATACAACGATTAATTAAGCAATCGAGATATAAACAAAACAAACATCCAGATCTTCATAACAATGGCTAATACCCGAAGGTATTAGCCTTCAAACATCATAATTAATACAATAGTAATTGTTTGGCCAAGGTAAACTGAACGAATTAACGAACGATACCAAAAACTAAACAATTACAAAAGTATAAGAAATTACATGTTGTCTCCTATGGATTGGATCGCGTTGCAAGACATCTTCTGTTCTTTTTCTCCTCTGAAAATCGACTTTTGAGGTTTAGGTATCGAGAATATGATTTAGCACACTTAAAATCATTTTTGAGTTTTCTATTTATAGGGTCTGGAGTCGGTTCGATACGGCGTATCCAAGGTATTAGATACGGTGTATTGGAGGTTTCTTGGAGTAGGGACCATGATATGTGAGAAATCACATATCCTTTTTGTATCAAAACAAACCCTAAAAGATGAAAATGTGCATAAAAATACTTGTATATGTGTATTTTGTCTTTTGTGAATGTGTAGGTACGGATATTGCAAAAATATAAGAAAACAGCCAAAACCGGGCAAAAATGACACGGGAACAACAAGAGTACATAAGAGACGGGAGTTTGTTAACAAAAGTCAACCATGGTCAAGCTTTGGTCAACCTACAAAATGACAAAACCTTCAAAGTACCCAAACAACCCTTATTATTAAAACATTTTCACCCAAAGTCCTTAAATATATAACACCGTTAGTCCTTTAACCTTTGAGTACTAACGGTCGTTAAGTCCCTTTAACCCTTTAACCAAAACATTTTTTTTACCCGATCCCAAATCAACATCCTTGGCCCAATTCCTTTTATGAGCCCAAAGTTAAAAAATATACGGGTCAAACAAAATCAAAGTTATAGAAAGAAAAGAAAAAGGCGCAGGAAAGCTTTTACTATTCATCATCGTCCCAAACTTTACCCTGCGTAAAATTGAAATGGTAAAATCCACTTCTAGAAGCTCATCCTACAAGGTAACAAAGATTCTAATACCAAGCTCCACGCTGGCAAGAAAAGATTTCATCAAAGCTTTTGATTGGTCAAGATAACTCAAGGGAATGACACGCGGGCTACAAACTAACACACCCAAATGAGGAAAAATGCATTAAACTCAGTGTAAAAGAAGCACACATCCTCCTAATGATTGGATTACCATCGTGGCAATCCGTATGATCTCTTTTAATCCAACAGCTAAGATTGGGCATCCAATGATTAGAAGATAATTGAAGGTCAAGATGAAAGCTGGGAGGAGCATGTAAAAGAGCCTAGAATCTTCACTCTTGCCCTATAAATAGAGGAGCTCTCTCACTCACAGAAGCATCTAGTTATCTAGTGTAGCTTTAGTGTAAATTTTAGATAATGTAATTTTTAGCTTATCATTTTCAACTCATGTAATCTTCTATTTCAAAGCTTGTAATCAGTTTTATGTATCAATAAAAAGTTTAGTTTTTATATTGTTCACTTGTTAAATCCTGTTTTTACTTAAATACATAATGGTTTATTAAGCTCTTAACAGTTCAAATAA
>BQNB010162766.1:0-10780 GCA_026074375.1 Tanacetum coccineum | reverse complement strand
TTCTTTCAATCCGTTTGTACAAACAATCCCTTAATCATTATCATTATTACCTTTATTACCTTCATCGTCTGTTCATTTCAAAATCCGTGTCTCACGTGATTAGAAACTCTCTTACAAATTCATAATCATTCCATGACATTACTCATTCAATGATCTCCGTACTCTAAAATTTTCTATTATATTCTGCAACATAATAACAAGGAAACACACAAGAATCTATACAATGTCAAATGATTTCAATACCACTAGGTATGAAAATTTTGACAAAGACTTGTGATAGCATTCTTATTCGATGTTGACTTTTAAAGGTTAATAAATAACGATTCTTTACGATCAGAGGAGAGCAACAGAAGCATGGTAGGCCCATGACCCACAGGTTCCGTAAATCAAAGTATCCCATCCACCTAGGTTTTATCAAGATCTGGAGAAATTCTATTAGTTGTCATCAAAAAGGTGTGGTCTTGAAAATAAGTAGACGTGTGAAAGGAGGTAATTATAATTATGGTGCGCAACATAATTATAAATGTATCACACACGTAGACTTGTGACCTTGATTAACCTAAATTCATACCCAGTACCTATGATAGCCTCAAGCTTATGGATTTGGATCTTTGAACCCGACACAACAAAAAAAACTGATGCTACAACAACGGTCCTTTCGAGTTACAGTTGCACCACTCGAAGCTCTCGTTAGGCAATCTAACTTGAACTCACGATACAGACACACCACGCTAATTCAAATTAGTCTCCAAGATCACCTCCTAATGTTGCCAAAACTAGGATAGCAATGGAAGAAATACTCTCTCACAGAGAATAAAATTTGGAATTATCAATAACTGACTTTTCTTTTTTCATAGGTTTGCAGTTTTACTTTTGGAATTAAAATAAAATAACTACCACCCTACATTCTCCTACACTTTTGGAATTAAAAGACTTACTGCTTGACTAAATCAAATAAACAAAATAAAAGAGAAATAAAATATCTAAAGTGAATTTCCAAAGCTAATAAAGCATATATACATAGTAATAACATTTCATTTGTATAGAAACATCTACCTTCCAAGTAACTTACAAGTCCTTAATAAGCACCAATGGCACAATTCATTAAGGGCATGATCTCAAAATAGCGTTTTTACCTTGTTTTCGGATCTAATTACTTCACCTCAAATTGTGTACAAGCTATTACACTCAAATAGACAATGTGGTAAACCCTAATTATTTCTATTCATAAACTTTTCATACACATTTTTACTCTTAAACCCTAATCAAATGTCAGAAACCCTACCCCGAAGCTAAATAGTAAATCTTGACCGTGTTTCTTGGTTTTTTATCATTCATAAACCCCAACCAACACTCAAATATGTTGTAATAACTTAAATACTCAACATTAAAAATCATATCCTCTATCATCTTTCAACAAATACAATTATTGCAAGAATTATACCAGAATACCTATAATCTACGTTTTTACCACTTAAAAACTGGACTAGTTCAGAATCGGATCAGTCTATAAAACATAGGATCTGAGAAATATCAATAGGATCTGGATATTAAGTGAAAACACTAGGTTGTAGCCCTATGTCTTGTGATCATTTTTCCGGTGGAATCAACCCGATTCGACGTCGGATGAATTAGTTACACCGAAATGGCAAAGGTACGCAGATTCTGCACACCTGTAGTAAATGGCTATTATCTCTAAATTTTTCTATAGTAACCCTCAAATATCGTATAAAAAAACTACAGTGTAGATGATATCAAATATCTAACAATGCTCGGTGGTTTGAGCTTCAACGGAATTACGGTTTGTAAATGGACAACCCATTTTACCAAGACTGATGTTGGTTCGTCCAATACAAGCCATGTTATTAAATCAAAACCCAAACAACCCCTTATAAACGTTCTAGATCACCTCCACCTTTGACCACAATAGCCCTTCCTTACTCATTCCATAGCCTCCCAACATCTCACCTATCAGCTCCATACACTGTCTACTCTACTGTGGTCTTCCTTTGCATCCTTAGTCACCAAGTTCTCCAAAAGTACTATATATAGGGGTATTATGCTCAATTCAATATCTTCCCCCACTTCTTATTTTCTATTAACCTATTGTGAGCAAACATTCTCTGCCTACATATGATCCTAGGATCATCTAATAGATAATTTCAATCAATCTTTGAAGGATTTGAAGACCAGGGGTAACAAGATACAAGGAGTAACGAGTGGAATATCTAACGAACGAACGTTTCCACATTTTTCTCCTTGCCAGCTCAAACCAGTTTTGAATGTTCTACTTATGCTCCTACACTCTTATAATGTTCATATGATCCTAAATATACTCTTGTTAAAGTTTCATAACTCAATTCATGCTCATTTTCCGTTTTGATCCAAAACCGTACACCCGAAACCCTAATTTTATGTTTTTCTTAAAACTAAATGTTATAATGATTAAATATTGTTATAATCTATTCTAGCATGCTTAACTAATGTTAAAATAACCACTTTATTGATTAATGAAGGAATTTGAACTTAAAACCCGCGCGTTTACGTTTTAAAACCCTAATTCGACTCGTTTTGCTTCCTAGCTTAACGAATCGTTATTTTAAACTGTCATTATGTTAAACCTTCATATTTTAGTTTATTATACATATAAATATCTTTTGAAATGTTAAAATAAGCTTGCATGGCAATTTGAACATGTTTTGTAATTATAATCCATGCAAGGGGTATATATTGTAACTTTTTGAAACTTATAACTATAGGGGTTGAATATGTCATTTTATCAAAGTTATAACTATAGGGGTCTATTATGTCACTTTCCAAAGTACAAGGTTTACTTGGTATATCTTTTAAACTTGAAGGACCAAACTCGTAAAAGTGCAAACTCCAAGGGTATATTTTGCCACTTTTCAAACTCAAGGGTCTAAAATGTAACATTTTGAAAAAGTATAAAATCATGTTTAAAACCTTACAAGATATAACTTTAATTAACGCTTCTCGTGCTTAACATTTCCAGATATTGATTAAAAAGGCTTAAAACTGATTATATCATATCACAATACTAGGGAGCTTCATATTAAGGGGTTTCATTTTGGTATTACATTCTGACTGGTTGGGTTTACGATTTAAAGTGCCCTAGCTCCTCAAACGTTTACTGAATGACTTCTGAATTATGATGGCCCGAACGGTGATACAATAATTCCAAACTCTTCAATCAAACTCATAATAATATTAGACTCTCTTAACCAAAGTTCTAAAGTACAATCTTCCTAAGACTCAACATATTTACTCAGGTTGCGTGACGTGGCTGTTTACTATCATTTTGCTATATCAACCTTCCCCATTAAGATTGTGATAAGGTCGTCAGCTTTCATTTTGGAATATATATTACATCTACCTATCAGGTGAGATTCATAACCTCGCCTTTACTTATTTACTTGTTTTATAAACCCGCGAGAGGGATACATGCTTGTTACAAACTCTTTTACATACTCGTTTATCTTATAACAATGTGATTACTTTTCAAGGACTTAGTGAAGTTCATAGCCTTGCTTTTCAATCTTTTTAATGTTTTATAAACCCGCAAGGGGGATACATGCTATAAATTTAAGTGTTTTTACAAGTTATATGATATTCTAATATATGATTGCCTAAGTCATAAATCCTACAAGTCATTAAATTTGACTTCAACTCGTTAAGTTGACTTTGGATATTAATGTGTTAGTTTCATAAATCCTACAAGTCGTTAAATTTGACTTCAAGTCGTTAAGTTGACTTTGGATATTAATGTGTTAGTTTCATAAATCCTACAAGTCGTTAAATTTGACTTCAAGTCGTTAAGTTGACTTTGGATATTAATGTGTTAGTTTCATAAATCCTACAAGTCGTTAAATTTGACTTCAAGTCGTTAAGTTGACTTTGGATATTAATGTGTTAGTTTCATAAATCCTACAAGTCGTTAAATTTGACTTCAAGTCGTTAAGTTGACTTTGGATATTAATGTGTTAGTGTCATAAATCCTACAAGTCGTTAAATTTGACTTCAAATTGACTTTGGATGATAATATATTGGTGCCATGAACTTAGACCAAGACCAGACAAGACCAAACAAGGCAATAACGGGATAATACATTGTTATTATGATAATTGTATTCGTTGCAATTATTACTATAACGGGTGTATAATAACAATATCATTTGTCTATAACAATTGTGCTCGTACAATTATTACACTATGACTTGTATTCAAACTGTTTATCAAACCTATGAATTTCACTCAACCTTTGTGTTGACTTTTTAGCATGTTTATCTCAGGTAATTGAGCAAGTTGCGGCACGGAGTGGCATGGACTCGAAGATGGCTAAAACTTGTTATCATTCACATTGTAACTAGATTTGTGACCTGCCTTTGTAAAACTCTGAATTGAAATGAATGATAACATATCTTTTGAACAAACGTGTCTTTTGGGTCGTTTTCTATGATTATGATTGTTGTATCCATGAAGTAATACCCCAGATTAGCTTCCGCTGCTATATTGTAAAAATGGGGGTGTTACAGTATTCTAGTTTACGGATACGGCGTATTGGTTTCCTGTAAGTTTATTTAGCGTATTCAATTAACCGTAGATACCCGAGATAGGATTTTACATGTTTTCCTATATTTTGCATAGGACCTCGCTGCAAAGAAATCGACGAAGTTGGTGAAGTATCTACAATCTGGAAATCTAGAAGTGTTGGAGTTCTTGAAATCTCAAGTCGGATGATCTACACATTCTTGCTCATTAACTCAACTTGGAGTAATTACCGAGCAAAATATCATGGGGGTTTCTCATTCGAATTCTTTTAATTCATGTTTTTAATGTTTATCTATTACATGAGGATGTTGTATATCTCAAGTTGGGGGGGATGGGAATAATAATGATACTTGTCCTATTTTTCACACTAAAATGCTTAAATTATGCTTAAATTTAATTTTTTTTCAAGCATACTTTTGTGAAATTACTTGTTACATAACCTGCATACAATGACCCTTATTAGATATTGTGATGATTTAACCTTATCTGTTTCTAAATGTTTACCTAAATTCCACAAAATATGAGTGTGCCGGTGATGTTGTAGACTTTAGAACTTGGCTTGGTATATCTATTCGAGACCACAATAATGAGTACTATAGATTTAGATGGAGTAACTTGTTAAATTGGTAAATTCTAGATTACACCAAATACCTTTATAGTTGTTTTATTACCTATATACACTGGTTAGTTAAATCCCCGTATAAACCCTTTGTTTACTCTCATCTTAAGAGTAAGATACCCTTAGAAAAACCAATAGAAGCACAATCCCTTTGGGAATATCACCAACTGTTTGTTACGTCCCTCCCACCTTTACACATTGCCTACCTGACTTAGATTAAGTCTATTTATCAGTTGCTAGTTGCTTAAAGTGTAAAGTATGTATTTCCCGAGTCTTGTGTCAATTTTCTATCTTTGATATGGTTGGGAAGAAATTTGCACATTGCAAATGGGAATGTATAAAGTAGTCAAAACTCATGTATTTTTACTACCAACACAATTATTGGTACGTCTGAAGAATGAAGAATTATCGAAGGAATTATCCGGAATTATTATGATCATGAAGATGGTGAAATTACACCGAGTTTCGTAGTTAGTATATGTTAAAAAACAAAAAAATTTGAAAAATCGCAACAAAAAAGAGGAGGAAAGTTTGGAGATAATCGTTTCGCAAAAGCTTAGACCGAATGAATTATATGAAGGATCGATCATTCGTTGATACATCCTATAAGTCAACGATGTAAAGTTTTATATAAAGTGGTAGATATCGCCACTTGCCTTGTAAAATTATGTAAAGTATGGGATGATTGGGAAGTTGACCGTTACGGGAACGCCAACTCAGGTTGTTGTTTTTTATCTATGATCAAGACGTGTGTAAATAGTTGTGTCTTTTTCATGGTAACGGTCAGGAAAAAGTGTCTAGCAACTTGTATCTTAGACTTAATCTATTTGTTTCATAATTTTTATTTAACAACAATTTATTTTCCTTTCCTAATCATTAACCATGGGTTTTACGCGAATGAGGATGTGATTGAACATGCATGTCTATTCTGTTGTTACGGTCATGTATGCATGATTCAGCTGCATTGTTGGTTTATTACTATTGGTGAAAGTTAGAAGATTCGGCTTCCTACCTATATTATTATTATCCTACCTTGGTTAGATCGAGAAGAGCGATGTGATCGAACACACATGTCTTTCCGTCGTTACGGCCATGGATGTGTGCTTTAGATTGCCTTGTTAGTGTGGTATTTTGGTTGAAATATTGTTTATTTTAGAATGATCATCCCTTTGCCTTATAATAAAAACCCATTTTACCTTTATATACTTTGTTATCCTTAGCCTAGTGGTGTGAAGATGGTATATCCTTGCCAAGCTATGATAGGAAATTACTCATCACACCGAGCAATTGAGCGAATTAGTTACATGTTCCCACATAGAGTAGTTGCGTGATTTGAAATTATAGTGTTTTCATCTTCTATTTCATGATGGTGTTTGGTTGTGTACGTGTAATTGTTCAATAAATGCTTAACGGAAAAATCCTTAGGGATACGTTTTCATAAACTTCTAAAGGCTACTTAAGGACAAGTAGGATTTAAGTGGGGGGATATTTGATGACATCAAATAACGTCGCTTTTATAGCATCATTTATCCCATGTAAATAACCCATTTTATATAATTATTGCAAAGAATTGTTACTTAATCATTTATATTTGAGAATTGCCATGATGTTTGGATATTAGGAATGAGTAGCAAAGGCATGCATTCTGAAGTTTAAACAAAGATATTTGAAGATTACTATTTTGACACCCAATACGTCGTATCCATCAAGGAATATACGGCGTATCTATGCCTGTACTTCACAAAAGACCACGAAGGAAACAAGATCAATACGCAATATCCAGGGAAGACCAATACGCCGTATTCAAGGTATGGAAATAAAATATTCTGGAAGATATCGAACGTGGTTCCTACTCCAAGAAACCCCCAATACGCCGTATCAAAGATTTTTGATACGTCGTATTGACCTTTTTCCAGACTTTATAAATAGAAAACTCAAAAACGAGTTTTAAGTGTGCTAAATCATATTTTTTATACCTAAACCATAAAAGTCGATTTTCAGAAGAGCAGAAGAGGCCTTGCAACGTAATCAATTCCATAGGAAACAACTTGTAATCTTCTATACTCTTGTAATCGTTCAGTTTTTGGTATCATTCGTTAACTCGGTAAGTTTACCTTGGCTAAATTATTACTTTTGTATTGAGTATGACGTTTGAAGGCTAATACCTTTGGGTATTAGCCATTATTAAGAAGATTCGAATGTTTGGTTTGTTTATCTCGATTGCTTAATTTATCATTGATTGCTTATTTATGTTTACCAGTTTATACTTGTTTACGTGCTTTTGTATGCGACCTATCATTCAACTGGATCTAGTGATACAGACCAAGTAATCTAGATGCCGGGATGGCTCTCCATATAGTGATTTATACATCTAGACCAATAGGATCACAAATAACGACCTATCTTTACCCTTAGATTGTGAGCTTAGTTGGACCAACAGGTGACCTTGGGATCAACGAGTACGTTCTCGATTAATTGGTAAATACTTGGTTAGTAGACTAGTAGTGTATGAATTCCCATTAAGAAGTAAGTGGGTAAAGTCTCTATGAGCTAGGGTTTAACAAGATCACCATTGCTGTAATCCCTAAGATAGATCATAATCAGCAAATAAAGATGCTTTATGCGGATGCGTTAATTGTGACAGAATTCTACGTGTCTAGGTTTAAGGAAGAAGTATCGCCTTAATCTTAAGAATGATATGCCGCCTCGAGATAAGTAATAATTGCACTTAATAAGCAAACCAACGTCCTGATTAGATTAATAATGGTTAATACAGTTTTCTTATATTTGGCTAGACCACTCTTTTATCTTCTGTTAATTTGCTTGCGTATGTTTTAGTGTCTTAAGTTAATTTTAGTCACCACAAAACACGTGCCAGTCTCTCAGGCTGAAAACCCCCCTTATCCGTTAGATTTAGGATTAACATCGGTTTAGCATAGGTTTAACATAAAATAGAATTAACTTGGTTTAGATAACCAAAATATTAATAAATTGAAAGATTGTTTATCGCTCTTAGTGATCGACACCCTACTTACCATGAAACTACCACCGATCGGGTACACTACCCGCTAAAGTGTTGTTTTTGGTTAAGTCGGCAAAATATAGATTTAAAACTTGAAATCATAAAATTACAACCACACAACGACACATCATGAACCCATGATGCAAAGACAATACAAAGCAAGTTAATGTATGAAAGCCTACCTTCGTCATCATCAGACACTGTCAAGTAGGGAACATCATTGATGACATCAAATAACGTCACTTTATTATATCATTTATCCCATCTATTTCGCCCACTTTTATATAATTATTGCATTATTTGGTACTTAATTGCTTTAAAGTTGATAAATACAGTAATTCAAGAGTGTTTTGTCAAGACAAGCTAAAAGGCGCATAATTTATAGCTAAAACGAAGACATTTGAAGATTGTTGAAATTTCACCAATATGCCGTATCTAACTTAAGAAATACGGCGTATCTGCGCCAAGACTTCACAAGAAAACGTGTTTGACCAATTCCCAGTACGGCGTATCCATTCTGTCTGCATACGTCGTATCCATGTAGATAACTATTCGAAGATACAGTAAATTAAGTAAATTAGGAATGATATTAAAGATTTATTACGAACGTAGCGCGCACTCTAAGGAATCTAGCCTAATACGCCGTATCGACCTTGCTGGATACGGCGTATCGAGTCTTTTTCAGACACTATAAATAGAAGACTTAAAAATGAGTTTTCAGTGTGCAATATCATATTCTTTATACCATACTCACTAAAGACGAATATTAGAAGAGAAGATCAGCCACCAAGGTCAAGCATTGATCACGAATCCATAGAAGACATCGTGTAATTTTTACTCTCTTAATCGTTTGATTTTCATTGTTTGATTACGCTTGTATAATTACAATGGTTGTAGGCTAATACCCTTGGGTATTAGCCATCTTAGGAAACAGTTAAAGGTTTGGTAATTGTTTTTAAAATCGATTTCTTAATTTATCGTTGATTGTTTAATTATGTTTATCACCTCATACTTGTTTATGTGTTTGAATATGGGACCTATCATTCAACTGGATCTAGTGATACGGACCAATAGGATCACAAATAACGTTCTATCTTTGTCTTTGAATTATGAGTTTAGTTGGACCGGTAGGTGACCCGTTTATGTTTCAGCAATCATGCTCTTAATTGACTGATAAAGATTTAAATAGTAGACTACCAGTATATAAAACACCATCAAACAATAAGTGGGTAAAGTCCCATTAGGCTAGGGTTTTAACCGGATCACCACTGCTTTGATTCCCTAAGATAGATTATAATTAAACTAAAGGATGCTTTATGCGGATGCGTTAATTGTGACATGATTAATCGTGTCTAGGTCTTAGGATGATGTCCCGCCTAAGTCTTAAGAATGATATGCCGCTTCGAGATAAGTAAATCATTGCATTAAAACAAACAAACCGATATAGCATAGGTTTAACCAGTAAATAGACTAATTAAAATACTAATAGAATATAGGATTAATGTTCCACTCTTAGTGTTCGACACCCTACTTACCACGAACTCCATCTTGACAGGGTACACTGCTTGTTAAAGTGTTGTTTTAGGTTTGTCGGCTAAATATAAATGTAAAACTTGATAATCAAATAATTGACCTTACACGACAGCACATCAGGTTTTTGGCGCCGTTGCCGGGGAGTGAATTAATTAAACCTTATTCTTATTAGTATTTCTAACCACTAATTAGTTTAGTATAATCTAATGATTTAATTTTTGTTTGTATTTATTCGCATTGTGTGCTTAAATTGTTTGTTTAAATTCTCGCATTTATATGTTTTCAAATAGTATTCTGTTCTGACTGATCACCTGATATGCCGTATCCACCAGTTAGATATGATGTATCAAACCTTCTACCCAGAACAACGTATTGAGCTTTACAGTCTAAACAACGTATCTGTTCTTCCAAACAATACGGCGTATTCCGTGAACTCTATACGGCGTACTGATATTCAACAGACCTATACAATGTATTCACATTAATTGAATACGGCGTATCTGTCATCTGATACAGTAACAGCAGTAATATTTTTTGTTTTCGATTTCCTGTTTTATGTGTTCCCTTCCCCAAGGGCACACCTTACTGATCATTTGTGCAAAATTTCAGGAAACCATTGACAAAGAAACCACCATGGCAGAACCAAACGACTACATTACCGCTACTCGAAAGAACTTCGTCTCTAATGATAACGAAGGAAGAATGGTCAAGAAATATATCATTGAAATACAAGGAACATTCTTGGTGAAAATACGCGATGATGCTTTTAATGCGAATGTTGGGGAAACCGCGTTCAAACACATCGTTAAATTTCTCAAAGTTGTTGGGCCAATCAAAATTAGTGGGTTGACTCAAGACCGATTCAGGCTTAGTGTTTTCCCTGTTTCACTCGTAGGAGCTGCAAGTGAATGGTTTACAAAGGAGTGTATAGGATCAATCACTACTTGGGATAACATGGTCGAAAAGTTCATTATGAAATTCCACCATCTTTCTGATCACAATGAAGAAGAATAAATTGAGGAGGATGACAACCCAAAC
>BQNB010162764.1:0-14523 GCA_026074375.1 Tanacetum coccineum | reverse complement strand
CAACCGGATACGCAACCGTGACATTAAGAACCGAATAAGCAACTCAACTAGTATAAAACTATACACGATTAATTCATTTTGGGTTTTTAGTTTCGAGTGTCGGCTAGTTACGAGACTTATAACCTATGCCGTTGTGATCGAGATTCATTTTCGATCAACGTGGTATATTCACATTTCAACGAGATAATCATACGAGTCCGCGAGAAGATATTTCCATTTGTTGCATTGTTATAAAATTCAAACGGGGAAGAAAGAAAAAAGAAAAGCAGGGAACATAGTTTGCTTTATTAATAAACTACAATTCAAAATTGGCAAGTTTAGTCCCTGGACTTAAAGACCCATTCTCAATTCGTCCTTTCCTTGTATATTAACCCTCTTTGTTGAATTAGGTTTACACCGTTAGTCCTTAATAGTTATAATTCAGCCCGTTTGTCTCCAACGAGAATCGTTATTACACCGTTAGTCCTTATTTGAGCTTTAATCAACCGTTAATCATTTTAAGCTTAAAGTTTGTGCATCGGTCAACGTTTAAGCTTATTAATTGTAAACAAAAGCTCAAGTACTTCAATAACATCAACGATTTCAACAACAATTAATCATTGTTTCACGGCTTCTTCTTGATTTTGTAAAATCCCGTGAAAGATTCAATTCTTTTCTTGGTTTAAATCACAGATTTGTAAAATCTCATGAACATTAATTGATTTCAATCCACAACAACAATCACTTTACCTACTTAAGATCCTACCTTATCATTTCACATCACTTTTGCAATGTCAAATCAACAAGACATCAATGATATTAGAGCATACCGAATTACAAACACACATGATCCTTTGGCATTAATGGCAAACACTCAGACATCGTTTCACCTAGATCAATCATCACATATTACCTACATACAACATCCATAACCCAACAACAACTTTGTCCAACAACCTTCATTCAACACGAACTACATGCCACAACCAATGCAGAATCTCAAAGACAGTTTAGATCCCATAACTGCAATGAACAAGGCACTTACTTTAATAGCTAAAGCATTCAAATTTAACAACATTCCAACAAACAACAACCAAAGAAGTTCATTAATTCCCTACAATAGTCAAATTGCACAACTAGATATGAACACAAGCTAAGACATCAAAATGCAAATGGTTGACGACAATGTTGAAAATTAGGTGAGATAAAATGCTATGCAGAAAGATGGGAATGAGGTTGGGCAAAATGCTATTCAGAATCCAGGTCTTCAGAATGTTGAAAATATGAATGGGCTTAGTGTTGTTCCAGAAATTGCAAATCAGTATGGGAATGGAAATGTTGTAACAGCACCTGCTGAGGGTAATGGTAATGGTATCAATGGTAATCCGATAAGGTGTTACAACTGTCGAGGAGAGAGTCATTATGCCAGCAACTGTACAGTAAAGTCAAGGAAACAGGATGCTGCTTATCTTCAGCAACAGCTGCAGATTGCTCAAGAGGAAGAAGCAGGGATCCATAACACTCAAGAGGAATTTGAGTTCATAACTACTGCATATGCTCATGAAGAAACAGACAGAGTAAAAGTGAACTACACTTCAGAGGATACATTGCAGCAAGTATCTACATCTGGAACTCAGTCTGACAATGCTCCCGTATATGACTCAGATGGATCAACTGAGGTACCCAAAGATGAAAATTGTTATGATCATGATATATTCAATATGCTTACTCACGAAGTGCAGTATATTGATCTCCAAACTGAGCTTGATCGTACGAAAGAAAAACTTGAAAATTGCATTATTAAAAAGGAAAAAGAATACGTTGTTCTTTGGAATAATTGGTACACAAAATGTGAAGAATGCAAATATGACAAGATTTCGTATGATAAAGCTTATAATTATAACAACTCAGAATTTTCATCAACCTATTTTACTATTATAACAATTATACGGGGAAATGTTTTGCTTTATTACATTACTTGCATTGTCAATATCTCAGTATATAAAGTAACTTGCATAACTAAAGTAGACGAGCTCACGCAACCTACCTATGGCAATCCTGTCTTCATATATGTCAAGCAAACATCATAACATGTCAAGTCAATATCATCATATCCTTTTTACAAAGTATATTTTTCCTATAATGTAGCATTCATAACGTTATATCAAAACGGGCTTTAAACCGTTATCGTATACCTCTAAACCCTAATTCCATGAAGGAATAATATCTAAAGTGAAGGTACAAACTATTAAAGCATATGTACAAGTAATATAACATCTCATTTGAAATATAAACTTCCTCCAAGTCAAGTACAAGTTATCAAAGCACAATGTACAAGTCATTAAGCATAACATCAAAAATAGCCGTTTTACCTCTGTTTTCCTAAGAATCTTGAACAATCCATCAAGTACAAGTTACAAGCAAGTCATATGCTTCATTTAAAATCCATATTCATTTCCATTTTATGAAATTACAAGAAATCCAAATAAGAAACCCTAACCCGAGCTAAATAATAATCCGAGACCCGTTTATTGATTTTATCCGTTTTAATCTTCAACCAACACTCAAATAAGTTATAATAACTTATTTTACAACTATGTCAATCCTATTTCATCATTATTTCATCATCTCATATCAATTATACATAAAATGAATCCGAGAAACCCTAAACGTACCTAAATGAATCATTCGACTCGTTAACTTATTTCTAACCATTTTAATCCCGAACAATCAACCAAGAGCCATTGTAAACTCATAAAATAAGTTTACAATTCAGTATCTATCTTTATCTTGACAATATACAAAAGATTGAAGCCTAGAAAACCCTAATGAATCCAATACGAGCCCTAATTCATACCATGGCTTACCATTTCGACCCATTTTAGCTTAAACCACCAATCAAATTTCATTAGTAATCCCTTATACAATATCAAGGATCAGTATTGAATCACCTTTGATCAAGATTACATGAATTATAAGCCAAGAAAACCAAAGAAACCCTAATCGAACCAAAAGTGAACCCGCGACCTTATTTACTCAATTTCGATCCGTTTTAACCCAAACCACTTGCTAATTTCCATTAATACTTCTTATTACAAACCTTAAGATCATATTTTAATCACTTCTTGATCAATTTCCATGAAATATAAACCAAAAACTTAAGTTCGAGCCCTAGTAACCCAAAACAGACCCGCGACCCCTTTTTAGTAATTCTTACCCATTTTGAGAACCTTCTCTTGAAAATAACTCTTTCACATGCAGGACTAAGCTGCTTACACACCTGCTAAAACAAATATCTTGCCTCCCTTGGTCACCAGGGAGGCCACATCACCTCCTTTTGAGTCATATCAGTCGCGGCATCCATCTAGGGTATCCACACCATCACACTAGCTTCCTAGCCTTCACAAATCATTCTATAGCTTCAACATATCTTACACTAGGCCTCCTATGTGTCACACATCAGATCTTATGAGTTACTTAACCTCCTTGGTCTCAAACTAGTATAAATAGGGACCTTATGTCTTCATTCCAATTTGCACCCAACTTCCTCTTCTATAACCCAAGTGAGCAACTATTCTCTGCTCCATTTGATCCTAGGATCATCTAAGAAGATCAAGCAAGTGAAGCTTTGAAGCCTTGAAGCCCCAGAGTCGTTATTCTAGGCGTACGAAGCTAAAAGTCCTGATTTTGACCCATTTTCAAGCTATAAGCTCAAACCCAGGTTCTATCGTCTTCATACCTGCTACTATACCTTTATAATGTTCATATGATCCTAAATAAACTCTTGTTAAAGTTTCATAACTCAATTCATGCTCAATTTCCATTTTGATCCAAAACCGTACACCCGAAACCCTAATTTCGTGTTTTTCTTAAAACTAAATGTTATAATGGTTAAATATTGTTATAACCTATCCTAGCATGCTTAACTAATGTTAAAATAACCACTTTATTGATTATTGAAGGAATTTGAACTTAAAACCCGCGCGTTTACGTTTTAAAACCCTAATTTGACCCGTTTTACTTTCTAACTTAACGAATCGTTATTTTAAACTTGTGTTGTGTTAAATCTTCATATTTTAGTTTATTATAACTTATAAATGTTTATAGAAATGTTAAAATAAGCTTGCATGGCAATTTGGACATGTTTTGTAATTATAATCCATGCAAGGGGTATATATCGTAATTTTCAGAAACTTATAACTAAAAGGGCTAAAAATGTCATTTTATCAAAGTTATAACTACAGGGGTCTATTATGTCACTTTCCAAAGTCCAAGGTTTACTTGGTATATCTTTTAAACTTGAAGGACCAAACTCGTAAAAGTGCAAACTCCGAGGGTATATTTTGCCACTTTTCTAACTCAAGGGTCTAAAATGTAACATTTTGAAAAAGTATAAAAACATGTTTAAAACCTTACAAGACATAACTTTAATTAACGCTTCTCGTGCTTAACATTTCCAGATATTGATTAAAACGCTTAAAACTGATTATATCGTATCACAATACTAGGGAGCTTCATATTAAGAGGTTTCATCTTGGTATTACGTTCTGACTGAGTTGTTGGGTTTACGATTTAAAGTGCCCTAGCTCCTCAAACGTTTACTGAATGACTTCTGAATTATGATGGCCCGAACGGTGATACAATAATTCCAAACTTTCCAATCAAACTCATAACAATATTAGACTCTCTGAACCAAAGTTCTAGAGTACAATCTTTCTAAGACTCAACATATTTACTCAGGTTGCGTGACGTGGCTATTTACTATCATTTTGCTATATCAACCTTCCCCGGTTAAGATTGTGATAAGGTCGTCAGCTTTCATTTTGGAATATTTATTACATCTACATATCAGGTGAAGTTCATAGCCTCGCATTTCAATCTTTTGAATGTTTTATAAATCCGCGAGGGGGATACATGCTTGTTACAAACTCTTTTACATACTCGTTTATCTTATAATAATGTGATTATGTTAGGAATTTTGTAATAGAGAGTTACTACTAGTAGGTATGTAGTTCCTACTGGTAGAGTAAAAAGTTCCTGCTGGTAGTGTAGTTCCTACTGGTAAGGATAATAGTTAGTTAGTACTGGCAGTACAAAAGTTATTCCTGCTGGTAGAACAATATTAGTCCTGGTAGTATTATGCTTACTCCGGGTTGTTAGTAAAAGTTAGTTAGTAATAGGGATATGCATGAGATATCCTAGGAAGTGATAACACTTATCACTTTAGCTTTTAGTTAGGGTTTCATGTGTATTTAAGAAAATTATGGCTTAGATGAATGTAACTGATTGATCGATCAGAAAAACACTTTCATTATCAATAGAAAAGATCCATAGAGTATTGTTGTTTTAGTGATTCTTTAACTCTGTTGTTTATATTCCGCGTAAACAATAGTTTCATTTGTTAGAGTCTCTCTTAGAGTTGCTTGTGATTACATAAGTGCTCTGCAACCTCAACAGGCGTAAAGATCTATCTAGGGCTGGACCTACAAGTGGTATCAGAGCCTGGAGAGAGCCTCTGTTAAAGAAACTTTACTTTTATTACTCATAAAAACTTCACAATGACTTCACAAAATCCATCACAAACATACCTTATGCCATCACCATCAGTATCTACATTTACTTTCCCATCAACAACTGAACCTGTGTTCACAATGTCAACCTCTGAACCAGTTTTTGAGTCTCCAAATCACTCTCAAACCTCACAAACCACCCAGTCTCAGCAAGTTTTCTTCTCTTGTTCTTTTCCCCTTTTTTCCTTTTTTTTGTGAAAAAGTGATTTATTTTCATTCGGCTTCTTGTCTCTAATAATGACAGTTTCACAACCTTCATCTATATTTAAACCTTGAATCATACAATTCCAACAACCTTCATTTAATTCAGTTTGAACAATCAAAAACATCGTCCTAGTGTATACTCGTGCTGCATGAAGTTCAATATCTAATTGTGTAATACACTTTGGAGCTGCATCGATTGTTTTAAAGTCTAATGACTCTTGCCTATACCTTTGCCTTTCCATTGCTGATTCATATGACATCATGAAACTAACAAGTGTTTCCCCAAGGCTCGTGAAACTTTTGAAGAACGAGTTTTCACTTTCAGACCTTAAAGTGGTCCTCATCAATCCATATAATGGAGAGTCAATAAAATAAGCTGGAATCCATATTTCTTGAAGATTAAACATTTTTTTCAACCATTTGTGACTTTGCAAACCAAAATCTTCAATCAATTAAGCCCATTTCTCTTCAAACTCCAATGGTTCAATGAACATATTCCAAACGATCTTATCAAAATGTTCTTTGAAATTTGTTTCATTGTATATTTCTTCACAAATCTGTTTTGGATAAAAGAGTTATTAGTTTAATCACAGGAGATACAAAATAGGCATGTGATTGGTCAATATGAATCACATGAGATTCTAGAGAAATCACATGAGATTCAATATGAATCACTTAAGATTCCACATGAATCATTTGAGATTCCAGAGAAATACGAATATCAATATGACTTGAGATTCCATAGAAATCTCATGTGATTCAAACTCAATCACATGAGATTCAGGTTTAATAGTTATGTGAATAAAATACATTGGATGGAATTTTTTGCATAATGTGCCACATGCAAAGTCTGTGTTTGGCTTTCTTAAAAACGGCTTTGATAGCCCTCTTCATGGCTCCATCTTGATCGGTCACGATCATGGTTGGTTCTTTTAAGAAAGCGGTCATGAATGCCGTTAGCAGCCACGTGTATGATTGTTATCTCATGTAAAAAGCATTCCCCAACCAAGGAGATGACACATTTTTCGTGATTACGATGCCAAGAATGGTACCAACTTCATGTTGTAGCCTATATAAAAATCAATTTAGTTAGAAACTTGTGAGACATAAAGAATCCACAAGAGTATTCCAGAGAATCCATAAGAATTCAAGTAAAATCACAAGAGAATTCAAATGGAAACTATTGTGATTCCAAATAAGCCTAATATAAAGACAACACAGTGAAATCACATACTTTTGCTGTTTAAGGTTTGCACAAAAAGATACTATGTCTCCAAACTCTTTGTGTTACATTTGGTCAACTTCATCCAGCCCAAAACATGGCAACCAACTCAAAGTTATTTCTACCGTTATACTGAAGATGGTAAAGTCGTCACCTACTTTTTTCTGTTTCCATTTTATTATAAGCATTTGTGCGTCACTTTCAACCTAATAAAAAAACTGAATTAAATCCCTTTGATGATTCTTAAATCAAACGTCGACCCATAAACATTTTCATACCCCCTTCTTGCTACAATACAAGTGTTGCACGTGTTGCACCATTTAATTGTTGCAGATGTGACAACAAACTTTTATACTGTTGATTCATCTTTTCTTTGTTCATTGTAAAAATGATTTGTACTCTTTTGGGATAAGCATGTTTTGATTGTATTGGGTTTAAATTCCACTAACTTAATTATTTTGTCAAGAAAAATATCCAAAAACAATCTTATACAGTTTGCAACTGTTGAAATGAGTTGTTGTTTCCTTTTTTGTTTGATATATTTAGGATCAAGTTATCAATATTATGACCTTTTGGAACACCTTCTTGTTACACATGAGGTCTTATTTTGTGAACCGCTCCTGATTTTGTTGAAACGCTTTGACATCCATTTTTAACTTCACAACCAGCCATTCACGTATTTCGTATACATACTAAAGCTTTCATCAATCGTTGTACATAGTAGGTCCCTTCAACTGTATAGGAATTCTTCTACATGATGCTACCAATAAAATCGAGTCACCAGGTGTCTCCATTTCTACTCGTATAAAGTAGGTCTAGTGTTCTCATACATTCTGTGTATAAAAAAAAATTAATGACATTAGATTCATAATAATATAACCACTGAATCAAATTAGATATCAAGAATCTCAAGAGATTCCATAGAGAATCACAAGGGATCCCAAAAAATCTCAATTTTTTTTTTTTTTTGTTATTCACTAGTACCAGAACAATATACGAAATCAGTATTCATCCTATCCATACAAATCTCATGTGATTCACTAGTATCAAAATCTCATGTGATTTCACAAAAATCTCATGTGATTCACTAGTATCAAACAAAGTCTGATGAATGTTTGTTCTTCATCCAAGTCTTTTTTATATATGTGTTTGATACTAGTGAATCACATGAGATTCACTACTAGTGAATCTCATGTGATTCACTACTAGTGAATCTCATGAGATTCACTAGTATCAAACAAATTCAACACAATTTTATAACAATACGAATCTCATGTGATTCATTATGAAATATTACCTGTAACTTCTTCAATAACTGTATCTCGATCTGCAACGTCTTCCACAACCGTATCACATGAGATTTTTACTGTAACTTCTTCTTTGTTCAGATCGTTCCGTTTGTTTACTTCTTTTTCATCCATTTCCGGCAATTGACGGTGATGTATGGTGATTTAACGGTTATTTACAGATGTTTTGAAGCTTTTGAATAATTCCGGCGACGATTGTTAGGGTTCCGGTGTGTGGCGGTTACTGCGATGGAGTCGCGATAGATTTGTAGGTGTTGCGGTGGCGTTTTGGATGTGTTGCGGTGGAGTCGCGATGGATTTGGATCTTCTGAATAATACTTGGCGCTGTTGTTAGGTTCGACGGGTGGATGGTTTTTTTTTTGTCACCCGCCGGTGTGTTTGTGTTTTGAGGAGAGAGAGAGTAAAATATTAAATAAGAGGTGGGTAGGGTTTTTTTGTGAATTATATACCTTTAAATGAATGAATATGAACCATTGGATTTGATTGAAATGGAGGGTTAAAATTAACCCATTTGTTTTATTTTTGTTTTTTGAGGATCTCAACTCATAGTTATATATGTACCTAATCTTTTCACGATAATAAGAATAATTAAACACGTGCATATATAACAAAACGTTCCAAATTTTGGTGGCCTTATTTTGAATGTGGCCCTGTGCCAATGCACATGCTGCACTTGTGAATAACCGGCCTTGGCTATACATGTGACATGTGGGGTTTTTGATGTGATGGAAGACAAGTGGTAGTGATGAAGATATATGATCGTGTAGATAACTATATGCTGCTATAAAATTTTGTTATTATACATGGATACTCGTTTAGTATTAATAAATGACTCATGTTTGCTCTTGACAAAAAAAGCCAAGCTTGTTGAACTAGATTTATGCAAGTTTCATAAAATGAAGAATGTGTCAACTTAGATGGAACGAACACAAGTACTACGATTCCATGTTTTATATAATATATATAATAAACCAAAATTCACATGTAAAAATGTGGGCAATAAATAATAATTAACTGTGCAAAAATCTTAATGTTGGTTAGGACACCTTGATTCTCGAATATTTGGAACGTGTAGTATACTAAGATGAAAATTCAATGGCAAGACATTTTCATTTATGCATGAGTTTGGTTTGTTTTGATTATTTGTGAAATCAAGGATTACACTAAAATGGGGGAGGATTGTTGGTGATTTTAGTGTCATCAAAGATTTTGTGTAATGGTGATTTACCCGAGACCAAATGGAATTCAAGTTACGTTATAATACGAGTTCTGAGGTATGGAGTGCACGCTTGTATAAACTAATTAACTTGATTTCGGATACAATAATGGAAAAGGTTGTGAATATAAAGTCAAAGGATGAAATAGTGATAGAATCTGTGGTCACTAAACTGTCGCTGCTAGACATACCTTTGTCTTGGACAGCAGTTAGCGACGGTTAGAAACTGTTACAATACTGTTGCTGTAACATTTAAAAGGCAAGTGGCTTTTCACCAAGAGTCACAACCTTTCCCTACAACAACCATTAAGTTTATATATACATATAAACATAATTTGGTCTTACAAGAGGAACATCTTCATATCAATAACAAACACAACAAATTATTCAATGTTTTGCTCTCTTTCTTGTGCCTAGAATTAGAGTGTATTCTTGTCTTATCCCTATACGAATTTCGTGTAACCCAAGGCACCAAATAGGGTCGAAATATTGTATCAGGAAAGTGGACTTTTACACGATTCAAGAATTTATCCGGCAATCTATGATTATCAAGACCCTAAATTCCAACATAACATAGTTGTCAAAACAAACCTCGGCTTTTGTACTTGGATCAACATTATCAAGGTAGTAGTGTTTCTAAATGGAAGAAGCATAAACTTGAGCTGCATTTTGACAAGCAAAGTGTGAATTAATGGTTTACACATCTCATTTTGGTCTAATAATTAGCTTAGAGGTGAGACTCATGGACATGGAAACTTATTAAATCACAAATCTTCACTGTGAGGTTGATTAGGAATGAAACTGGTATTAGAATATTAGTACATCTCAATGAAAAAAATGTCGCATAAAATAACTTCGCACCAATATAGGTAAACATCACCACTTGGTGTTTCATCTTTAATTTTGATCAGTCAACGACATATTAATATCTTCAAAGATTTAATATAACCACTAGTACACCCCGCTTGATTCATATTCGAATTGCATGCGCTAGCGTCAACTGCCAAGAGTCGAATCAATTTGATCCTGACTAACATCTTGACCTTCGTGCCTTGAGTCAGCATCATTGGATGAATTGTCGGAAGATTTAGGAGCCTTAAGACCTTCTTTAGGTTAGCTTGTAGTCCTTACCATATAACCGTTTGCTCTTTCTCAAATCTCACCAGGATGCATGAAACCAAGTCCTAAAACGACAAGTATACATGAGAACCACTTAAACGGGCCAGTATGCATAATCAAGAGCTGGATAGAAGTAAAAGGCAGGATTAACAAAAATATTTATGGTGTTTTATAGAGCTTAACAGAACACCAAAAGACCTCGTGTTTTCTCATCTACAGTATCAAATAACGATTATGTACACTTCATTGAATGCCATAGACTCACAATTCTTGCCATATATATGTCAGATAAGTAATTTCGTATATGCCGTCGGTCTGACTAATAATTTGGTCTATCATTTCTTAAGGTTGAGATTTCATCTTTTGTCTAGTGTGAATAATTTTCGTGTCAACTCATTCGTGTTATATCCGATTCATGCTAGAAATCGCCATATCTAAATGAGCTTGATGATGAATTAGAACCCCACTCTGAGAACAAATCTAGATTAGTCAAGTACGTATGGTTTAATATGACGAATAGAACATATACGGAGTGGTTTGCTAACTCCTCTTAGTAATTTAACTATTTAAGTACGCTATGCATGTAGATCACTCAAAAAAAGATCGAGAAAAATAAAAGACGTCTTCAAATTATATAAGGAAAGTGGGTCGATGCCCATCATCCATTTTTTCATATCATTTCTTTTATAAGCTTCTAAGGGCATCCACTATGATAAACTTTTGTAAATATTTATAATAGTGTCAAATCACCATGCAATATTAATTCATAAACTTTTTTATGTTATAGAATTTTCTCCACTATGGATAAACTTGTATAAAGCTTTATAAAAATCACATTAACTCAAATGCATTAAATTTAAAAGAGGTTCAAGATGTCGGACATTTTCATTCCACATAAGCATAAACCTTATCTCCACTATGGTTAACAAAATTATAAACCTCTTCGTAATTTTATAAACCTTTTTATAAACCATCATAGTGGATGCTCTAACATGTGCAAGAGACATTATCTTGATATAAACTAATACTTCTATTATATCTAAAGATTCAGTACTTAAAAATTTAATGTGCATGTGCTCATAATGAGTTGGGATGTGCTCATAATTAGTGTGATGTAGAAGATGAAGTGAAGGAATTCCAATCAACATGGGGTTACAACAATCCTGAAGACGAAGTGTTCCCGGAAATAAAAAAAAAGTTAGGTTTTTTTATTGTTGTCATTAAATCCAAAGTAAGTACTGCAAAATCCCTTGTATGTAACATATCTTCACAACTACAGTACTTACTTTTATGCCCAAATTTAATTTATTATTATCTCACTAATGTTTCATTTTGTTTTGTTTGTTGATTGCAGGCTGTTATTAACTTTGGTGCATCTTGATATGACATTTATTTTTTTTAATGAGCTTTATTTTATATTTTGTATTGTGAAACATTTAGGGCCCGCTTGATTTGCATATGGGTTTGGTATATGAATAGGAGAAAAAAGAAAATAATATAATGTATCAATAAAATATCATTTTATAACTTATTAAAAATATTTATACTTAAATGCATTATTTTATTAAATATCACTAGGAGAGATACAGACATAACTAGAAAATGGGTCCACACCTTTCACTAATGTTATCAATAAATGTTAATGTAAATGAAATCTGAAATGGGAATAGCTTGCACTGAAATGTCATTAAGGGCAATAACTAACACACACTTTTTGGCCACAGGGGGACGCTATCCAAGCTAACATGAAAGCGTTGTGAAGTTGATAAGGAATGAAGAGTTGTTGATTCTTTTTTGAGAAAAATGGTTGTCTCAGCTTCCTTATGCATAGATTTGAAAATTTGGTCACATGATGTCAAATACACTTAAAAGAGTATTTGATCACACAGGTTAGTGCCAAGAAATAATGTTATTTGATACCTGCATTTTTGTATGACCACGCATATGATGAACCAATGAAATATTGATTTTCAATATAGATGAAATGCTGAGCTGATATGATAGCTTGGATATATGCTGTTTGAATGCTTTTCTCTATAACCATATTTTTGCAGTAATAAGGTTCTGCAGAAAACAGAAGTATCAACATATGTATCATCAGGTACTATTGAATATCGATTCATGGGTATTAAAAATGGGTTGCAACTGATTTTTCTTTAAGGAGTTTATTGCATGCTCTATAAGAGTGTTGCCTATAATACATACCATTGTATGTATATAAATATGATTTTGGGTTTGAGTCGATGTAAGATTAACTTTGCCTTTTAAAAAAAGAAGTTACTAGCTTTCTATACTTATGGAAATCCTATGATCTATCATATTATTTTTGCCTGCTAATTCGATATATGTTTTTACACGTGAGGCAAGTTGAAGCAATTTCCTTTTACGGGCTCCATATGATTCCACCAGTCTTGGCAGCTATGAGTTTGTTGAAGTTTTTTAAATCGCCAAAGGGGCAATAGAAACTCTTACCAAAACATAAGAATAGTTATATGAACGAATAATATTGTTGCAGCGTGTTCTGAAGTTTAGAAATATTTTACGCCGCTTACACTTACTGATATTGTTTCAGTGTGTTTTCTGAATATATTTTCAGGCCAAGAACAAGATGAACTATATAACAAAAGGTTGGTGGAAAAAAAAGAATTTGCACGTTGCAGGGCGCATTGCGAAAGGCAACTTATTTCCAACAAAAAACATTGTTTTCATTCAAATATTTAAATCCAAATACGAAAACCTTAACCAAACAATTTTTATTTCATTAAATTTTAAAACCTGGCCTCACACCCATAAACCAAACGCACCCTTAAGGTAGATAAGGTGTTCAACGAAATGCCTCAATGAAACATTTAGGGACGTTTGTTTTGGCTTATATAGCTGGCTTATGGCTTATTTAGTTTTAGGTTAATTTTTCATAAGCTCACTTTTTATTGTTTATTGTGAAACTTTTCGCGGCCTTGCCTAACTGTTATTTGTGTGACTGTTTCTGGATTTTTCCCAGGCCACGTCAAGTAGTCTATCCAACCAGGTTTAAAGGTAGGTTTTTCAGGATCTTGGGACCACTAGGCCACCTTGGAGATGGTTACTTTGTTGGTTGTGTCTGATTACTTGATTTAACCTGAACTAAGTCGCTGAGGCAATAGCAATTTCGAAGTGGATGTTTTGAACACTAGATGGATAGGAAGATAGGATCAAGTGGCATTCAATTCGAAAAAAGTACAGGTTAGAATTACTATAAGTTCAGTAGTTAGTTTTTTTATTTTGGGATTTTGTTCATGTAATGTAAATATAATTTGCATAGCAAATAGTAAAATAAGCAAGACTAATGAGATTAGAAATACCTGAGCATTAAGCACTCTAAAAGTCAAACAATACATTCAGAAAAATAGAAAGAATTAACATTTAATCATGAATGTGAGTTAGTAAAGCATATCAATAAATATTAATGTAAATGAAATTTGAAATGGGAATAGCTTGCACTAAAATGTCATTAAGGGCAGTAACTAACACACACTTTTTGGCCACAGGGTGACGCTATCCATGCTTGTGAAGTTGATAAGGAATGAAGAGTTGTTGATTTTTTTGAGAAAAATGGTTGTCTTAGCTTCCTTATGCATAGATTTAAAAATTTGGCCACATGATATCAAATACACTTGAAAGAGTATTTGATCACATAGGTTGGTGTCAAGAAATAATGTTATTTGTTACCTGCATTTTTGTATGACCACGCATATGATGAACCAATGAAATATTGATTTTCAATATAGATGAAATGATGAGCTGATATGTGTCACACCCCCAAATGAGGCCTAGACGGAATACGTGTCCGGAGGCGTAACGTCATTGCATACATCGCACAAGATCAAGCGAACGACCACTATATGGACGTTTGATAAAACATAACTC
>BQNB010162763.1:0-14523 GCA_026074375.1 Tanacetum coccineum | reverse complement strand
GGAAGAAAGAATTAATCACTTGAAACAAAATCAAAGAATGTTAGTGATCAAGATATGTGTTTTAGAAAGAAAGGAAGAAGAGAGAAAACAAGATCGGGTTCACTCTTAAAATAGAAGCAATCATATACCGGTGAAGATATGATGTGAGCAAGTTTATCGACGAACTCCTCAGGATAAATGTCACTCCTATCGGCAGGAGGAAATGGGTCATTCGAAAGATCAAAGATGAACGAATCATATTGAGAAAAATCAGCATGAGTAGTGGTACTGCCACTACTTTTCTCTTCAATATGATCGTCATCGAGATAGAAAGCTTCATAATCCGGAAGAGATAAATCTGAATAAGAAGTGGGACTGCCACTACTAATCTCTTCCAGATTAAAGCAAAAAGTTTCAGTTTCGGGTAAAGAATTATCAACGGTGTTAGTCTCCTCCAAGAAAAAGTTAGGAGATGTGGAGGAAGACTTGGTCATAACATCGGAAGATGAAGTGGGATATTCTTTTAATGCTTTGATCTTAGCCATAAGAAGATTGACATTCAACAATTTTTCATGAAGGATATCGTCTTTAATTGTTAGAAGAATATCAGTATCAATCCCTCCAACTACCGGGATAACAATCTCAACCACCTCTAAGCTGATGATCTCAGCATCGGGAGCTGATGCATCGGCATACTCGATGTCCTTACTAGAGAAAGAATCGTCATCACTCGAAGAAGAATCATCGTTGGAATCAACGACAATCTTAGAGTGATATTTGAAAGCTTCAAGAGGGGTAGAGTTATCACAAAGAGGCACATCACACACACCGTCATAAATACCCTCGGACTCACTTGGGATCGGGACAAACTCCTCAACATTAGACTTTATTACTTCGTTTGATTCCGTTGCTGGAATAGTGTCAAGATGCCCATCATCCATTATGAGAGAGTCAACGGGCTCCTCGGTTAGTAAAACGGGTGTGACTGCAACATACGGAGGAAGTCCAGAAGTAATAATATATTTCAAGGGAATGGAACTTTCTTCGTTATCGTCATCATCGTAGTAAATGGGAATCTTCCGATATCAATATTTGGCCGCTTGCTCTTCCGCAATTCGCTTTTCTTCTTCCTTCTTTTGCATAATTTGACTAGCCTTATCACAAATGGATGTCATTTGCTCCATAAGCTTATTTGGAGAATTGAGGAGCTCATTTTGAGCATTGAGAAGCGTATTTTGAGCATTGAAGATAGGATGATTGACGGTATATTGCGGGGGTTGAAATTGGTCAAAACCAAAAGAATTAGGATCATAGCAAGAATTTTGCTCATGATGATAGTCTTCATTCATTGGTTGACATTGGTAAGTTTCATGAGGACCCCCGCAATTTTCACAACAAAGATATTGTTGTTGAAAACTTTGAAAATTTTATGGAGGGTAGTTTGCAAAACTTGGAGAATCGTTAGAAGAGTACGGAGTTGAAAAATTCATTGGTGTTCCATTTCCAACAGTACAATAAAAACAAACTCCATCATATTCATTACAACCACATTGTTGGCATGTACCAAAAAGGCATTGTTGTTGCAAATTTTTCAAATTTTATAAGATCTCATTAAGGTTTTGATTGTAGCATGGTTCCGGATTAGAGATAATCAGAATTTGCGGTGGACAATTGTAACCATAATGAGCACCTTTCCCACAAGACTTACAAGTACATCGTTGACAAAAGATATCGTCTAACGAATCACCACACTCGTAACAACAATTGTGGTCAATATGTGGAGGACTTTGCGAGGAATTTTTACCGGGGTCTTGATTGAAGACGAATGGCTCTTGAGGTGCACTAACAACGTTAGTATCGTCATTGGATGACTCGGAAGTGTTTAGAATTTCGTTTTTATCATGAATTGTAAACCAACCTTCATTCAAACACTTTCGCACAAAAGCACAAGGTCGACAATATAGACCATCAACCGGGTCTCCACAAGTTGCACAATTCTGAGGGGGTCGTTCACGAATGATCTTATCTACGAGACTCCCTTTAGAACAACAATAGTCTGTAGTGTACAAAGCTCCACAAGACGAGCATTCTTTAATCGCGTAAAGGGGATTTAAACGATAGTCGAATGACGCCATAAGAATTAAACAATATAGAGGGTTAAGAAAAGAATTAAATGGATAAGAAGAAAAAGAAGATTATTTTTGGGTTTTTAGGTTTTTTAAACAATTCATTTTATTAAAGGACAAAATGAGATAAGACAACTTAAACCAATTAATCAACAAGCTTCACGGTAGCTCTTTAAAAGAAAAACGCACAAAGGAGCGGAGGAGCGGGAAAGCGCGAAGCTATTAAAAACCTTCTCCTTTCGGGTCGTAGTTCCTCGGAACAACCCTCCTTATACCCCTCTTGTAGTTTGTTAATCAATTAAAGGTGAGCCGTACCTCGCAAGTGACACAAAAGGCAAGTTTTAATCTTTGATTCGGGAACTTATTATGATAATGCTTCAGTGGAAAGCATTATATTGATGATGAATTGTTTATCTTTATTTAGGACAATGTTTTTATTTTTTTGATTTTTCTTGTTTTTATATACTAATAAAAGAAAATGAAAAATATTTTTGTATTTTTATATTTTTATAAAGAAAATAACTTCACAAGGAAGGGTCTTCAAGGCACAACAAACTTCAACTCGATAATCGTCTCACGGCCTCCCCGGCAGCGGCGCCAAAAATTGACAGATTCCTTTTAATACATATAAATATATAATAAATATATATAAATATATAATAAATAGGATAATATCAATAATAGTAGTATAGTATTACCGGAAGTATCGGTCTCTCGCTTCGTTACGGCAGCAGCGATAAGGGCGAGAGGCAGGGGGGGAGGATAAGTGGTGCACAAAATTGATTGTTACCTTTTCACTACAAAGATAAATATAAATAAATATATATAAATATATAACAAATAGGATAATATCAATAATAGTAGTATAGTAAACCGAAAATATCGATTTCTCACTTCGTTATCCACAAAGTTTAAAACCGGACCCGGGTCGTTCTTTCCAACGAGGCGTGAATTTGAAAACAAGGAGATTGGATTGCGACAATGCTTTGAATGATCACAAGATTGGATGGAACCCTAATTCTACTTAATAAAGTGCAAAAAACGAATATAGAAAAACTAAAAACGAAAGCTAGATGATTAAATCTTAAAACGTAGAGCAGAATCAACTTAGAAAGTTAGTACAAGCTAGTTTTAAAACTTAGTATTGATAGGCTTAATAAAACACAAAAGAAAAAAGAAACAAGGCAAAATAGGCTAAAACAGTTATTTAACTACTCCTAATAAGCACTCAGGCATAAAAATAAGCAACTAGAATAAGCTAGAAAGGCAAATAAGCAAAAAAAAACACTAATAAACACTTAAAATTACTTTGAAAATGCAAATAAGCTTAAATAAGCTCTAAACTTAAAGACAATAAGCTAAAATGAACTTAATCTACTCTAAAAAGCTAAGCTAATCCTAAATAAGCAGAAATAATAAGCTAATAAGCAAAAATGCACTAACAGTACTAACAACACCACCAGTACTAACAGTATTAACTAACAGTACTAACTGAATATACCACCAGTACTAACTTGGAGTTAGTACTGGTAGGTGAAAAGCTCAAAAGAGAACTAGCAGTACTAACGAAATAAACTATCAGTACTAACAAATAACACTACCAGTATTAACTAAAACATTTGCACAATTCATTTTTAAACTAAAGACTAAGCAAGATAAGCACTAAAAATCATAAATGAGCTAAGATATGCCCTACACTACACCTATTAAACAACTAAGAACAAAAATAAGCTAAGAATTTAAGACAGATAAGCTATAAAGAACAAATAAGCTTTAAGCTCAACTTGCATACCAAACACCCAATGGGACAGAGTTTGTGCTTATTTTTAAACTACTAATGGGAGACTAAAAGCTTAAGGCTATAAGGTCTTATAGAAGGACTTATTGGCTTTCTAGAAAAGCCAACAAAAACTAAAGTTTAATGACAAATAAGCTAAATAAAAGGAGCTGAAAAGACAGCATATAACTGTTTCCTACACTGCTAATGCAAATGAACAAAGAGATACAAGCAGTACTAACTTATGTTAGTACTGCTAGTACCAAACACCCAATGGGACATAGAATTCACTTTTTAAAACTGTTTTAAAAAGTTTTAAGCAAGAGTTTTGAAAGACAGTTGATAACAAAGATTTGTTAAGCAAAAATAAGCAAAAATCACACACAAATAAGCACTTAAACTAGCAAATAAGCAAATGATAGATTTAAGCAATACTTGACAGATTAACCTACAACCACTTGAATAAAGAGCAAAATAAACATAAGGCAAAACAAAAAACCAAGCATAAAGAACTTACAAAAGTAATCAATAAGCAGAAAATAGAAGAGCACAAGATACGCACATGACCAGAATTTAGGCAAAAACGTAAAAGGAAGGCTTACAAAGGATCCTTTGCTTTTGGCAAGTGAATAAGCTTTTAAAAGCTTAAAATCCAATCCTAATGCTTACCATAAGGTCTAAAACCAATGGCCATTTCTTATAAACCATGCTCCTTGATTCTTTGAAAGATTCACTTTTTTTTCTTTTTAGATTTTTGGATTTTTTTTGACAGAAAATTAAAACAGCTTTTATATAAGATTTTAATAGATTAAAAACTTGTATATTAGCTTAACAAAGGTATTTAAATGACAAGATATGTAAATGACAAGTATTTTAAAAAAACATGTAAATTGCATTAAAATTAAATGACAAATAAATTTAAATCAACAAGTATATAACAAAAAGACTGTTATTTAAAAGACAATATTAAAGAGTTACAAATTAAGTTACAAGCTTTTGCCTTGAAACAAAAATTCGACACCCTACAATGGAATTATAAACAATCTAAGTTATACTAAAACCCTAGCATCTTGTGCTCTCATTATTTGTGTTTTCATTTGGTGAGAAGAGTTTCCCCAAGACATCCTCAGCTATTGATATTGCTTGGTCCCCAATCCTTTTGATCCAAACCCTTAATTTCTTGTCTTATACTCTGTCCAATAGAAAATTGAGGGATTGCTAAGCTGTCTTGGCAGCTTGTGGGTGTGGGGGAGGGTGGTGGTGATGTATTTGGATAATAGAGAATAATAACCAAGGTGCAGGGGTGAGTGAAAGTGACATGGGAGAAGGTTTTAAATTTGGCGGGAAAGGTTTTGTTTTATAAAAGGGTTAACAGGTTTGAGTTTGGTGGAGTGACAATTTAGGTCCCTCATGGTGATATGTAGTATAGCAATTATCGTCGTTGTGGTGATAGAACTTTGGGCACTTGGCAAAATTACCCCCTCAAGTTGTATGTAAGTATTGCAGCCATGGTCCTTGTGTTTATATAAGTTTAGGGTTTGGCAGAATTGACCCTTAAAGTTATATATAGCATAATTGCAACTTAAGTCCTTGTAGTTTAAGTTTAGGGATTTGACAACTTTAGTCCCTGAAGTTGTATTATCTTTGACTTGATGACTTTTTGGCTTTGACTTTGCTTTGTCTTTTTCACGCTCTTCCATTCCGTGCTTGGCTTTGTCGTTTTGGCTTGATTTTCGTCCTTTTGTGAATATCCAGTACCTGCACAGTACAAACACAAAAACAAGCATATTTATGGCATTTTATGTGCGTTTTTGGTCGTTTAGGGTCGATTTATTAGGTAAAAGGTATGTGTAATTACACACATACCATGACTGGTTTTGAAAAATCATTAGACATATTTTGTGTGGTAACTAGCTTTGACTTTGAGAAATCTTTCTTTGCAAGAGAATCTGAAAAAATAGCTGGTTTACCTAAAATGGATTGTCTTTGACTTTTAAAAGCATTTGGTTGTCGAATAACCGATGATTTTTCAAACTTAGTTTCCACAGATTTTCCTTTCATCTTTTCTATGAATTTTTTCAACTAACTTATTGCAATTCCTTTGTCTTGTAATTGAGCTTTCAAGTCTTGAATTTCAAAATACTGTTCACGTTCTTTCAGAAATACGTTTGACTGATTTTCCTTTTGAAAGATTTTGTCATTTTTTATCTTTCTTTACACTGTTGTAAATCAAGTCAAGATTAAGGCATTGTATCAGAAGTGGCTTCAACACTCTTGACATTGTTCATTACTTTTTGAAAGCCTTTTTCCAAGATGTTCACATTTTTCCCAGGTTTCTACTAATCACATTTGCAAATTAAGTAAATTCATCAAAATCAGTGTACAAACACCAAGTATTGCATTCAATGTTATCAGCATAGTAATATTTCCTTGAAATCGGTCGTATTTCATTAAAAAAACTGTGTATTTTGAGTTTCTAGTTGAGAATTTGAGAGTGTCTACTTCATGTTCAAGAAATTTAAAGTATCTCAAATCAGCAACCCATTTCCTCGTTCAAACACAAGTGGAAAATTTTCTAAGTCCGCCATTGAGTCTGCAATATTGGGGGCCAATTTCCTTCATAATTTGATTTTCAATGAAGGATCGATGTTAACAAATATGTTCTTTGTGGCAATTGTTTTGTTTGAAATTTTCCACTCTATCAAAAATCGAGTCAACACCTTTTTACTCTTGAAAAGTTCTTTAGATGCTTTTACACTTTTGATCCCCAAGACATGGATTCTCCATTCGTTTTTCTAACAAAGTTTTTGTTTTACAAAAAAGACTCTTTGGAAAATTCCTTATTAAAGATAGTATGACTCATCTTTGACGTTTTTTTGGAAAATATGTTTTCAGGCCGACTTTTCCCATTGGTGGAACGAACAAATCATAAATATTATTCAAACTTATTATAATCAAACGGGCCTGATAAATAGCTAAATTTGATCGACGTTCTTTTTCAAGACGAATCGTTTCGTCAGAATCAGGGGCTATCATTAACGCGAGATTATCATTATAGCAACCTATATCATAGAGACGAGGATTCGCTCTTTGAGCTTTCTTGAAGAACTCAGGTTTTGCAAAACTCGTTTTATAATTACGATTAAGCATATTCATTGTTATAACAGATTGGCCGTTTTTTATAACAATATCATTCAAAACCTTAACTTTGTTTTCTAAAGTAAAATGACTTTATCAATGTCCTGTCATCACGAGTTTGTAAAAGTTAATCTTTCCCTCGTTTGCTGTTACATATATGGAGATGGTTTTCTTATGTTCACACAAAGCTCCTTTTTCATATCCGAAATTGTTTGATTTAAATCATTTATTTTTTGAGTATATGCATTAGATGACTTTTCAAAATTGATTTTGTATGACATTAAATCCCCTTTGGCTTTTGAACAATTACTTTCTATCTTTGACGCATAATTCACATCATTATACTTATCAAGTTCCGCTTGGAACTTCTTAAGGTCTTTAAACATCAACTGATTAGTCTTTGACAGTTCATTGTTTGCTTCTTTGAAATGTTATTTTATAATTCTAAAAACATTTTATCTAGTTTTTGCAATCCTCAATTTCACCTTTTAAATTTTATCAACTAACTCCTTGTTTGATGATTCAAAAAATTTATATTCGGTTTTTCTGTCATCAATTTTACATAATTAGTTCTGAATAAAGAAGCAAAGCAAATCACTACTTCTTGATCAAGATCATCAGTTTCATCTGGACATCCTGAGCATCTATCAAACAATATCCGATGAATCAAGAGTGCTATTGGAGTCACTTTGTTCCGCAGATATATGTCATTACTAGATTCCAGGTTGCACAGGATGTTCATTTTCCATGGCAAACACATTATAGTATTTCATTATTGTTTTTGTACCTTATCATTGGCTCATCGTCAAGAATTGTGTCCAAAATTGTCAACAGGATCTGGATTAACCTCTTGAATTTGTGCCAAGACAAATAATGTGCTTCCAATTCCTGTTCTTCAGACTCATCATCAGTTATCATCCTTCCAATCAGCTTGTTCTCGCATTCAACTTACCCCCACAGCTTCCTCTTGTTTACACAATAACATCTTTCCTTGTGATAAAGCTGCATCCTTTTACACTCGTTTGGTTTCTGACATTCCCTGATACATGCCTATATTCCATGCAGTTGTAACACGAATTCCCAACTTCTGCATAACTATAAGTACCTACTACATTGTACCCTAGCCCCAACAACATTAAAATGCCCTCTGATTATCATACCCAGTTCTCTCTTTGATTATTGGGGTAGAGAATTATCTTGATTAGCGTTGACTGTGTTTGATGAAGTTCGAAGGTTGTTGTTGGTAGGTTTTTGTAGATTTTCTCTAAACGAGAGATAAAATTAAAGCCATGAGTTTGTCAATCTCTCCTTTTTTTCCATTGACCATTTCCCTCCTCTCTCAGTAATCGTAGCAGGTTCAAGATCATAAGTAGGAGCAAAGAGGTAACAATTCATTCCTCTGTTTTCTGGTAGACTATTGCATCTGGTGGAGGAATATTGAAGTGTTATTTAGTAGAGATTGTTTTATGAGGTAAACTGGTTGTTGTTGAGCAACAAGTGGCAAGTGATTAGCAGTACGTCTAGTCTATCCCAGCATCTTATCTCATTGACTTCAATATGGTGTTGCTTCAGAATTGTCCAGAAAGCTTGTGAATAATAGACAGTCTTCAGCTCTTGACTCTGCTTAACAAGTGTCACAAACCTTTTCCATATGGTTGTAGTGAAGTAAGAAACGTGGACATTCACTGACTATTAGTAACGTGACACTGAATTTTTAATATTTTTTGATTTTTTTTATTGTTAATTTTTGTATGTTTTTTTTTTTTAATTTTTTTTTATTTTATTATTAGATTTTTTTATTATGTTTTTTTATTTTTGTTTATTTTTTTTATTTATATTTATTGTTTATAATTTTTTTTTTTATATTTATTTTTTTTTTTTTTTGTTTTTTTTATTTATTTGTTTGTTATTGTTTATTTTTTTTTTTATTTTTTATATTTATTTATTTTTTTATTTTATTTTTTAATTTTTAATGTTTTTTTTTTTTTTTATTTGATTATTTTTTTTTTTTATTTTTTTTTTATTTTTTGTTATATTATATTCTACAAAAAATTTTTATTATCATATTTCTCAAATTTTATAAAGTTTATTTTTATGTTATATATTATTACTTAAGTTTAATATTTTATATAAATTTTTTGATATCTATTTGTTATTATATTTCTTTTATTAAAGTTATATTTTTATTTATTTTATTATTATTTTTTTTTATATTTTTAATTAATTTATATATTTTACTTAAAATGTATATTATATTAATTATTAATAATTATTATTTTCATATTCTTATTGTTTTTTTATTTTTACAATTATCTCGAGTTGTATTAATATTATTTCTTTATGTAACATGTTTTTTTCTTATTTCATATGAGTTTTATTTTTATTAGGTAATCTTTATATTTTCATTTATTATTCTAACACATATTATCTTATTCATGTTTAAATACTCTTTAGTTAATTACTTATTTATATTTGCATATAATTAATAACTATATACTTTTTGTCATCTTTGATTCAATATTAATTTTAATTATGTTCTTTATTTTTTTATTAGTCATTTTATTGCTAAAATAAATTTGACTCAAAAATTATTTGTATACAAAGTATTTATTCAAATTATTTAATATAATATGTTTATTTCTTTTTCTTTAATACTTAATTTATTATATATATTATTATATATTTAATCTTTAAAAGAAAAAACATAAGTCTAGACACAAAAAAGACCTAAAAAAAAACACTAACAAACTATAAATCTAAAACTAAAAAAAAATAAAACTAAACTAAATTAAAAAAAAAAAATTAAAAACATAACACAATAAAACTAAATAACAAAAACCAATTAACATAACAGAATATTAAAACTTAAAATAACTAAAAACAAAAAAAACAAATTTAAACTAATATAATTAAATTATAATATCTAATATTAACATAAAAAAATCAAAAAATTCATCAAAAATTTAATACTAGAAAAAATATTAAGAATAAAAATTTTAAAAAACATATACAAAAAAAAAAACTTAATAAATAACAGAACAAAAACCCAACAAGAAACAAATTCAACCGACAAAAAACTAGAAACCACCCCTACGCCACCCAACCGCTCAATCCACCACCCATCACCCCACCCCCCAACCACCCCCCCCCCGCCACCCCACCCCCCCCACCCAATACCAATCCACTCCGCCCCCCCCCCCCCCCACGACCCCCCCCCCCCCCTCCCACTCCACGCTCCCCCCCACCCCTCCCCCCCCGCCCCCCACCTAATCCACAGCACCACCCCACCCCCACAACCAAAACCCCAAACCTCCCTCGCATCTATTCCACCACCCAGAGCACCCCCCCACCCCACACTCGCTCCCCCGTCCACCCCCCCCCCCCCTCCCCCCCCCCCCCCGGCCCCCCCCCCCCCCACCCCCCCCCACATTCCCCACCCGCAGCGATCCCCCAACCCACCCCCTCCCCCCCCCCCCTCCCACCCGCCCCCTCCCCACCTCACACCACCTCCCACCCCCCCCCCCCCTCATCCCGCAACCCCACACCTCGCCCCCCCTCGGCCCCCTATCCGCCCCCCCCGACCTACCCCCACCCCACCCCCCACTGCCTCCCCCCTCCACCGCCCCTTACCACTCCCCTGCCTAGCTGCATAAAACTCCCCTCTCCAACCACCACAATACCCACCCTGACCTACCACCTCAGACCCGATCAACCCCCACCCCGATCACCCAAAAACCCCCCCCCACCACACCCAAAGTAAACCCTCACAAATAGCCCCATTCAATCCAACCCCAAAGAAACCCCCCAAACCACGTCATACCCCCATACCCGCATCAACTGCCCCCGCCACCCCTATGAGGCGACTCACACGAACACACTCCCTGTGCGCAAGCTCAGCACGGCATTACCGCATCAGCCAATACCTATAGATCTCGACAGTCCATAGAGAACCAATCAACACTGATCACCCACACCCTCTTGTAGATGATTTCAGAACAACCTACACCACCAGAAACCTGTAATACACCCTCCCAGATTAGATCCGTTCTGGAGGCATTTGGCGTGACAATGGTGGATGAGTTCCCTGTTAGCGGTTTGGTGTCAAAGAATCTCAAGATTCTGGCTTATTCCACTGAACGTAATTACCCGGTGCACATTGTGGAAACGATGTTATGCTCACCCGCTTCTGAAGACAAGCCATTAATGAAGAGCATTATAATGAAAGAGTATGCAAATAGGAATTTGAAATTGACATTCAAATGAAGTAGTTCATGAATTCGAATCATAAGTAGAATGAAGAGTATGAATTGGTTGTGTTTGTTGTGTTGAGTAATTGTCCATAGTAGTCGCATTAACGTCCCAAGTCCTTAGAAGATTAAAACGCAAATATAACGCCTTACTTTTGAGCAAACCAACGAGTATGGAGCAAAACGCAACTTGTAAGATCAAAACGCAACAAGACTGAGCAAAACGCAACAATCTAATCAAAACGCAACGAGATAGTCTAAGCAAAACGCAACACTTCTTCCTTGGTCAAAACGCACACACTTGAGCAAACCACAAAAAACCGAATAACATCCAAAAGACAATCAACTCTTGAGGCAAAAACGCAATCAAAAATTAATGGGAGCAGAGATTCGCTTAGTCAAAACGCAGTGAGGGTCTCCAACTTGTGACAAAACCGCAAATACATAAAACGCAAGTTCTAATCATTTGAGGTAAAAAAAAAAAAAAAAAAAACGCAATGGGTCTATTGAAACCAAAACGCAACCTAAAAAAACAAAACGCAACAAGTACAAGTTGGACCACAAGTCGCTTTCAGGCCGTACTTTTCTTTGTCTTTATACACAAAACGCAATGCTTTTAACCAAAACGCAATGAAGAAATGTTCATATAACCCAAAACGCAACCACGAAAAAGTCTTCAATCTTTTATCTAGGCCACGAAATGAATTGTAGAAGCTCAATAGACGATACAAGGACTTGTTTTAAGCACGAAAGTACCAATCTGTAACACCTTGAGCCACGAAATCAAATCAAACCATGGTTTTTTCTTGCTTTTGTATGCGAACCAAAACACAAGCAAAAATATAACCACGAATTCAATTCAAGTAAACACTAAACACCCCTTGGTGAGTGATACCACATGTTATCCCATGATATAATCCAAGCACAACTTATTAATAAGCACTAATAAGCAAGAAATAAGAAGAAATCTTAGAGAGAGAAAGTAGAGAGAGAAACAACTAGATTAGAGAGAATGGTAGTTACAAAATTGTGTGAGCAAAATCTAACCAACAAAACCCTTCACAAGTGAGGTGAAGAAGATATTATACCCGTGCCTTGGCTAGCTTGGAACTAGTGCTTATCTAAACGGTCCCAGGGCTTAAGTTAACTATAGGCTTATGAGCCCAGATACACGAACAATATTAGATTACCAACCAACCCCAGATGAACCCGACTACGACTAGCCTCTTCTAATACAAGACCTAGTTTTTGACTTTCTAAGTACGATAACATTATTGTTTGACTTAATATAATTAAGGCTAACAATTCCACTAGCAGTCTTAAACACTTAGAATAATTTTCATTGAAATTCTCCAGCAACACTAACTTTGACTAAGCAGCATTAACATCAATAAGATAGGCATAACGTCCAAACAGGCATTAAGGAGCTTTTAATTCCAACCCGGTTTTGATCTTGAAGATGTTCGAAATTAGACGGATTACGTGTTCAATGATGTGAAGCTTCAAGTTGATTATGAGTGTGAAATGGTATTTGAGCTTCTTAGATTGGTCAAGAAACAGCTTAAGGAAGGCTACGTACCCGAATGAAGTGTTTAGAAGCATCCTCCTGGTGATTAATGAGGCTTTAAATGAAGAAACTTGAGATTTTAAAGATAAATATCAAGTTTAGGGGAGGATTGTTAGGATTAAAAGCCTTCTTGAAGTTACTGCTGCTAAGTTAATGCTGTTGGTGTATAAGTTACTATTGCTTAAAGATTAAGACTGCTGAAAGAGTTTCTACTGTCAGAGAAAGGATAAAGACAGAAGAAAGGATAAAGATTGTTTGGAGATCAAGATTACTTACGTGATAAGTATTAGTTATTTATAGAATAGATCATAGAGAATATTCTAAGTCTTAGGAATATATTGTAAATCGACTAGGACTCCTTGGTGTATAAAAGGAGGTCCTAGGGCATAGAGATTGATATAGTTTTCATAGAGTATCAAAACAAAACGAGTCATTCATAGAATTATCATAGCTTCAAGGTCTTTGTAACCCTAATACTTTGAGAGTATTCGTATTATTTGCTTAATAATATTGGAGCTTTTATGTTTTGTTGAATTCATTGTGTCTTACTGTTCCATTGAAAATTCTTCTTATTAAAGATTAGATTCCGCATAATCTTTAATACATTCACACAAAGTTTCTACTATAGTTGTGTTAGATTTATCTAATATAACTAAACCTTAAACAAGCTTAAGGAATTCGATCTATAGAAGTGTTGAAGTGGGACCAACAAGTGGTATCAGAGCTTGTTGCTTTGAGAAACTTTGCTAGAAGATATGGATCAAGATTCTGCACACATGGTGGCTGCATCCAAAGTTCCCATGCTCAAACCGGGTGAGTTTGAGTTATGGAGGATGAGGATTGAACAATACATCCAGATGATAGACTATGCACTCTGGGAAGTCATAGAGAATGGTGCAACCTTGCCAAAAACACAAGTTGTGGAAGGTGTTACAACAGTGATGCCTATTACATCTGCTGAAGATAAGGCTCAGAGAAGATTAGAAGTGAAGGCTAGAAGTACTTTAATGATGGGCATTCCCAATGAACATCAGTTAAAGTTTAACTCTATAAAGGATGCTAAGCTGTTGCTGGAAGCTATTGAAAAGAGATTTGGTGGGAATGAAGCTACTAAAAAGACTCAAAGGAATCTCTTAAAGCAGCAATATGAAAACTTCACTGCTCCAAGCTCAGAGATGCTTGATCAAACTTTTGATAGGCTTCAAAAGCTTGTGAGTCAGTTGGAGCTTTTGGGTGAAAAGCTTTCACAAGAAGATGTTAATCAAAAGTTATTAAGAAGTCAGATGCTCTTCGTGCTCTTGCTTGTTCTTAGAATAGATCAAAATATCGTCAATAAAGACAATTACAAATTTATCCAGATAAGGTTTGCACACTCGGTTCATGAGGTCCATAAACACAACAGCAGGTGCGTTGGTCAAACCAAACGGCATGACTTGGAATTCGTAATGTCCATATCGAGTTCTAAAGGCAGTCTTCGAGACGTCTTCTTCTCGAACCTTCAATTGGTGATAACCAGACCTTAGGTCGATTTTTGAGTAAACACTTGATTCGTTGACGGTATACACTTAAAATAACACAAATGCAGATCTCAACCAAATGCCCTTGACCAAGGCAAAAAGGTCAAAATCTACAAAAGGATAAAATATATAAGTAAGAATCAATAATAAAAAGATTCCGGAAGAGATATTC
>BQNB010162762.1:2826-14523 GCA_026074375.1 Tanacetum coccineum | reverse complement strand
GACCCGGGAATATCTCTTCCGGAATCTTTTTATCATTGATTCTTTCTTATATATTTAATCTCTTTGTGTAGATTTTGATCTTTTGCCTTGGTCAAGGGCATTTGGTTGAGATTTGCATTTGAGTTATTTAAGTGTATACCGTCAGCGAACCAATTTTTGGCGCCGTTGCCGGGGAGGCATTTGCTACGATTTCTATCCAACTTTGATCTGAACTTGTCTTATTGTTAATATATCATATTAAAAAACACAAAAATATTTTTCTTTTCTTTTTATTAGTACATATCATATAAAAAAAAAAAAATAGGAATGTGTCATCATTTTTCGCAAGAAAAATAGACACGGTTTGTCTTGTACAATAAAAGACCAAACACTTATTTGCGTTTGACATTGCATTAATACATTAAAAGAATTTACAAAGTTCAATTTAGTATTTTCGATAATTAATCCCTTAAAAATTAACTACCCAATGTTTATATAAATAAACTATTAATTTTTCAAGGGTCTAAGCTCCAACTTGAATTTCCACCATCACGTTAGTTGATCTGCTAGCAATGGTGAACTCAAAAGGTAATCAACGAGTGATAATTGCATCATGTGCAACTCTTAGTCCGTATGGGACCCAAGGCACTATTATCCAGAATAATAATGTTAAGATCAAGGCAATATTGTCTAGAACATTAATTGTGACGTTGGCATGTTTCACCCATCGTATGCCTCGGGTTAAGTTCTCACCTATCTTAACTCGATTTAAGTAATCTAATTGAGAACTGTGTATAGCAGCACTAGGTCTCACGCATAATGGATAAAACACCTTGGGTTGCAATTCATCTATGTCTCACGCGTAGTAAAAATAAAGTGCAAGTGTTCTCTCAAATTGGATGGCAAAGACTTAATTAAATGGGTATTAAATTTTTTATAAAACAAGTGTACCAAAAACGTGTACAAGGAAGCATGCATACATTCTTGTAGCACATGTTTAAAACTTTTCATCTCGTTTTAATTTTTATGTATTAAAAGTTATTTCTATATTATAATCCACAAGTGATATATAAAATTACGGATAATACAATTTAGGTTTACAAAATTAGAGTATAAGAAAATTTTACCATGGGAAAAAAATAAAGATTAATAACCCGAACAAGGTAGGGCAAGACCTTAAGTCTTGTGCGGGAAATAATCAAATGGGTTTGATATTGAACTTTCATTTTTTGTCGCAAGAAAAAATTATGGTGTAACCCAACCCTATGCGTTTACAAACAGACTAATAACTTTACATTGTGTCGTTGCGGGAAACAATTACGTTATAACACAATGTAAGACATTAGCTTGTAATAGATTATTATTACGAGTCCATATTAATTTTTCAAAACAATTTTTACACAATAATATAAAGTCGCAACAATATATATATATGTATATATATATATATATATATATATATATAAGCAAAAAAAACAAGTTGAAACAATTAAATCATACTAAAACACATAAATGATATGCATAAAACGACCAATATATGCCTAATTTATTGACAAGCCAATAACCAAAATAAGGCCCCCAACTTGTTTTCGAAACATCCTAGAACAAGTGGTACACATACATCTAATAATTTGATTGCAAAGGCCTTAAACTTGGTACATAAAAAAACTGCAAAAGCTAATTGAATACATTAACCGACTTTAGACCACAATCAGACAAGGAAAAAACCTTCCTTACTTTTTGCAATAAACAAGAAAGGTGTAGCCCACTGAGTTGTAAACTCCCAAAAAAAAATTTGTGGTCTAACCCCAAACAGAGAGTCGGGAAATCAATTCTTAGTGCTCGAAGGTCATGCGAGTAGCACAAAAAATAAACAAACAAGCATGCAAAATCATAGGCTTTCATTATTTTTCGCATATCAAACAATTAACACATAAACAAGTGTGTATAATAAACAGATGCGTGTTTTAATTTAATTATAAACCAATTTTTAAATTTATAAAACCCTGACCATCTAGACTATTCCTACGCACTGAAGAGCAGTGTACCCTATCGTGTAGTAGTGTAGTGATTGGTAAGTACGGGTGCTGACCCTAAGAACGGTGTGTATCTCTAGTTGTATAAGTAAAATGACAATCTACCTAAGAAAGTGGTAAAAGAGTTGGTTCGGCTGATTTAGTCTATATAAAATATAAATATATATCCTAAAATACCAAATAAGTAATAGTATAGAGAGTATCCTGTTTGATAAAAATTGCTTGAGGACAAACAATATTTTATCTCCCGGATGTCGTATCCTGACGAAGTGTGAAGATTGAAAATCTTGTTTCGGTTCCTGATCGCATGCTTGAATAATCAATATTTTGAATTTTGGATTCTAAACCTAAAAACGCAAAGGGAAAGCACATAAAGGCACGCTAAACTAGGAATTAAGGCAATTTAAAATTTTTAACGACATTTAAAAAAAATTAAAGCAAATTAAAACCAACTAATTAACCAAATAAGACAAAATAAAACTCTAAAATCTCAAAATGCAAATTTCTTAAACTAAAATGATAAAATTAATTTTTAGAGACAGAAAATATATATATTTTTTGTATTTTTATTATTTTTAAAACTAATTTTAAAGTTTTTTAAACTAAAAATTCAATTAAAAATATTAGATGAATAAGCAAAACTGGAAAAGGGGTAAATAATAAATGGTGCAAAGGTTTAAACGAAAAAGACCCCAGGGCAGTTGGTTGAGGTGTTGTGTGTATGAAGGGAAGGTCACAGGTTCGAACCCTGTGACCTACCTTTTTGTGAAAACATTTTTCTTATTTTTCTTTTTGAAAAAGCTATAGAATAAGCTGAATTAAGAAACTTTAATAAAGGGGCTATAGACTAAAGCTTATTAATAAGCTTGAAAAAGCTAATCAAAAAGTGACAGTTTGCTAAACTAGCTAGTTAAGACTTTTAGGAACCTAGTTGAAACTGTTTTGAGCTTTTGGACACAATAAGCAATAAGAAAAGCAAATAAGCTGAAACAGACCTAGACCTACACCTAATAAGCTCTAATGACTAGAAATAAGCAAAAACAAAAAGCTAAAAATAATCTAAAAGCATTAAAACAGCTTGACTCTAAAAGGGTTTAAAAGGACTTTTTACAATCTTTTAAGCTAGATTTAAGAACTAATAAGCACTAGGATTAAACTAAAAAGTAAAAACAGTTAAAGAACTAAACTCAATTAACACTGTAAAGCAAGAATTTAGCAAATAAGTCAAAGAAATAAGCTAGAAAAGACTAGATGCAGATGTAGTTAACTCATACTTGTTTTTGGTTTTTTAAAGATAAATGACTACTTTAAGCTTTAAAATTAAGACTCAAAATCTGACTTTGACATACTAAAAACTTGAAACAGATTAAATCTAGACTACAATAAGCTAAATCCTACAAAAATAAACCTAAATTAAGCTATGTTTTAACCTCAAATGATCTGCAAAATGAGGCTCTTAAGAACAACCAACTAACAATCTAACTTGATTGGATTTCTAACTAAGATGTTTAAAATGTTATCCCTAGACTTATGACTCAAAAACAGATGATCAATGATGCATATGAAACCAGTTTTTTAACACTAAAACTACACATTAATTAAACTTTTTATAAATCTAAGAATCAAACAGTTTAGAACACTTTTTGAAATGGCAGATTTGAGATTTTGATCAAACAACTAAAAACTAAACTAAACCTAATCCTAGCTTATGAAAACTAACATTTAGATCTTATATGAGCTTAATGGAACTTAATTGAGAACCAAAAATAGTTTACACCTTATTTGACCCCTTCTAAGCTCTTATCCCAAACACCCCTTTAAAACATGTAAATCTCATTTTAAGCTAAACCAGACATTATTAAGCTTCAAATTGTAAAAACAGATTAAGTATATAAGGACAAATAAGCAAAAATCTAGGAAAAATCAGCATTGAAGGGATGGGAGCGAGTGATGAATTGGAGTTTACCCTGTGTTTTGTTGTGTGTAAAAAACGGGGGAGATGATGAATCGTAACTTTGACCTGTTTTCATTATTTTGACTTGGACCCAGGGGTTTGGTTTTAGGCTCATTTTATTAATGGGTTGACCCGGCCCACAAAATGGGTACGGGTTAGCCCATTAAAAATGAATATGCCTTCGGCTTTGTTTTTCTCACGCTCTTCCAATCTTGTGCTCGGTTTTATCCATTTTGGCTTTATTTTTGTCCATTTTTGATATATCCGTTACCTGCAAGACACAATTAACAAAACACACATATGCATTGCATTTTTCATGTATTTTTGGTCATTGAAGCTTGTTTTAATAAAGAAAATTGATATATGATTAAACACATATCAAAATTCCCCATACTAAGCTATTGTCGTGTCCTCTCGCAATGTCATATACACACATAGAAAACTAAAAATTTCAACTCCCTTAGACTAATTACCTCAAAAAGTAGCTAAGTGTTCATCTAAGGGGATTAAGAAATCACTAGTTTAAAACTCCCCGTTTTACCATTTTTTATATGCATACATTTATTATTATCATTCATTTCTTCATTTTTTTATGAAACTTCAAGGATTATGGAACAAGAAACACTTATAAACTATGTCCAAAAGGATAAATTCATCGTCCTTGATTTTTCACCCGCCCCAAACCAAGCTTAAAAACGAAATCATTGTTAAATATAAGTTAAGATGCTAACACTACTCATAAATGCAAATTGTGTACGCATAGCTACTTTCTGCTCCCTTATTCCTAAATCCTCTAAGAATTTTATTTTTATTATTGGTGACAAATTAATTAAGTCCTTATTCATATAAAGTAAACTCGGTTTAGACCATAATTAGTTTGAAATCCTTTACTAAAGAGACGATATGGTGAGAATAAGGTCCACATTAAGGTTCTAATTTCGCATGATTTAGGGGTTATCCTTTTTATTTCATCCGAAACAACTCAACTACGAGTCTAGAGACGGAGGCTTTATTTAGATAACCCCGGAGTCGAAATTTGGCTTTATTATTATTATTATTATTATAGCAACATTATTAAACCTCCCGGTCCTTTAAACAACTGTCACATCGGTATGCGAGCCGACCATGATCCAGGAGTCTTATTTCGACCAGGAGATCCTTGACCTTTTTGAAAACTGTCACATCGGTATGCGAGCCGACCATGATCCAGTAAACTTTTATCAGTCTCGGATTTATTATTCTTACTATGGGCCTTCTTTTGAAGACTGCCACATCGGCAGCGAACCGAACAGAGATAGTAAACTTTTATCAGCCCACAGTTCTTATTATTATTATTATTACCTCCACCCTTTAAATGACTGTCACATCGAGAGCGAACCGACCATGATTCAGAAGTCTTATTTCGGCTTCGGTTTATAATTATTATTACTATTTAGCCAAATTTCAAGTCCTGTGGTCTTTTAACTACCTAGACAATGGTAGCGAGCCGTCAAGAATCGGTAGCCTATTTCCCTACAATAGTGACAAAACCTCGATGTGTACCTTAATTTCACCAGAAGGAATCTCTACGAAGTGATCTAAACTAAGAATCGCAAAAACCAAAGTAAATTTATTCAACATTTATATAACGTTTATTAAGCTTATGGGAGCAAAAAGCCACAATTAATCTCTATAAGCTCAAAAGAGATCTAACTACCCCACGCTTAGCATCTAACTTATATTTAACTCTATCATTTTTTGTTCTTCGCAAATTTAAATTTTTTAATAAAAAGATCCGCTAATGCTTAGTCTAATAAAATCAAGCCTTGCATATTTAAAGTCTATTATGGAAACTTGCAAACTCGTGGCTCTTTCAAGCTAGAATTCGCGTTTTAAAGCTTCTTGTATAAAAGACTAGCAAAAGCTTAAATTTATATAGGTTAAGGGGCAAGCTAGAGCGCAATATGCTCGATCAAGTCAAAATTTATTCTCAAAAAGACAAACTTCATGTTAAAACACTTATTTTATTTCTGAAATTTTTTAATTTTGGCCTAAAATCACATATTATTGGTATTTTTGGTGGTAAAACAGGGTTACGTGAAGACAAAGCAAAAGCAAGTAAGATTGAATCGAAAGATACCCCCCATACTAGAACTAAACATTATCCTCAATGTGAGACGGCCACCCCCATACTAAAACCAATGCATAATCCTAATATAAAAGGGTCTCTACGTAAATCTAAAGCCATTTATTAATTATGCTAATAGATAAACGTTAGTCAATAAGATCTAGGATATCAGATTCCCATATATAAGCATGCGAAGGATTGAATCTTGAGTGAACGATGGACAAAACCACGAGCATGAGAGTCTTCATAATCCAGGCAATCCTGGACACAAAACACAAGCCACGAAACACGAGAAAGGAAAAGGCGAGCCTCCTCACATCACACTTATTAGAAAAAAGAAAAAGAAGATAGAAACACGGTTTGCCTCCTGAGAAGCGCTTGTTTTTGTTAACCGAGTCAGAAGCCTGACTTGATCTCGAGTTTAGTGGTCCATGGGGAAGGTTTGGAGATCCAAGACAACCATAGGTGGTATGTCCCTTCCAAAATAGTGTTTGAGTCTATGACCGTTCACCTTGAAGTTTAGATCGTCGGTTTGGGATAACTCGATGGTACCATAAGGGAAAACTTGAGTAACAGTGAACGGTCCGGTCCAACGGGTTTTTATCTTGCCAGAGAAAATCTTTAATCGAGAATTGAAGAGAAGAACTCGATCACCAACGTTGAAAACGCGATTCTTAATTTTAGAGTCATGAATCTTCTTTGTTTTCTCTTTTTAGATTAAAGAGTTCTTGTAAGCTTGATCACGGAGTTCATTTAATTCATTCATTTGAACTTTCCGGTGACCACCTACGGACTTGAGATCAAAATTACAATGCTTTAAGGCCTAATAGGCCTTGTTTCAAGTTCGATAGGAAGATGACAAGCCTTTCCGTACACAAGCTTATAAGGAGTGCACCCGATGGGTGTTTTGAAAGTGGTACGGAAGGCCCATAAAGCATCATCTAACTTATCAGACCATGAAGCATGATTTTCACCTACGATTCTTTCCAAGATTCATTTCAAACCAGGATTTGAAACCTCCACTTGTCCACTCGTTTGTGGATGATACACGGTAGAAAGACGATAGGTAACTCCATACTTAAGCATGACCTTTGCGAATTGGTCATTGAAAAAGTGAGTACCACGATCACTAATTATAGCACGAGGAGTTCTAAATCAGGCGAAAAGAGATTTCAAAAATTTTACGACAACTCGAGTATCATTAGTGTGGAGCGCTTTTGCTTCAACCCATTTAGACAAGTAGTCGACGGCCACGAGAATGTACTTGTTCCCTCGAGAAGACGGGAATGGTCCCATAAAATCGATGCCCCATACGTCAAAGATCTCGCAAACTTGAATTGCATTTTGAGACATTTTGTCATTTTGCGAGATTTTACCTTGACGTTGACATGAGTCACATGATTTGACCAAGTCATGGGAATCGCGATAAATTGTCGGCCAATAGAAATCAGAATCATAGACTTTCTTAGCGGTGTAGTTCGCACCATGATGTCTCCCGGTGGGTCCATTATGGCAAGCCGTGAGGATATCAACGACTTCTTGGCCGTAAACACAACGTCTAATCATTTGATCCGCACAAATCCTAAATAAGTAGGGGTCGTCCCAAAAATAATGTTTTACATCCTTATTCTTTTGCTGAGACGACATCCCTTTCACTTTAAAATTCCTCGCATGGTAATTTGCAATGTTGGCAAACCATATGGTACTAAAATCACCATGAAAAGATATCATTCCAAGGGCTTAGAGAGGAAATGTTTCATTAATTTTCTTTTTCTCGAGATCACCTTGATGAGGATTTTCTAATCTAGATAAGTGGTCAGCCGCGAGATTCTTCGCTCCTTTATATCACGATTAATGACATCAAATTCTTGGAGTAGGAGAATCCACCAGAGCAATCTCGGCTTAGCATCTTGCTTAGCAAGAAGATACTTAAGAGTTGAGTGGTCCGTATACACTATGGTTTTCGACAAGACTAAATATGACCAAAATTTCTCGAAAGCATACACTACAGCTAATAATTCTTTCTCCTTCGTAATCGTAAATAAAGCTTGACGCATCGGTCCTAGTCTTGCTACATAGTGTATAGGCTAAAAATGTTTGGTCCTATAACGCTGCCCCATAGACTGCACCTACCGCTAATCCCTAGCATCCCAAGCCATAAAAAAATTTTTTTTCAAATGGGTATCCCAATCGGGGCCACATAAAATCGGAGCAGTTGGTTAATTTCTTCTTAAGAGTTTCGAACGCTTTAATACATTCTTTTGAGAAGATAAATGGAGTGTCTTTTTCAAGAAGATGGGTCATCGGCCGGGTGATTTTAGAAAAATCTTGAATAAATCGACGATAGAACCGGCGTGACCAAAACAACTTTAAGCGCCTTTAACGGAAGTGGGATGAGGTAATTTAGCTATAACATCAACTTTAGCTCTATTAACCTTAATTCCATTTTTAGAGATCTTATGGCCAAGGACAGTGCCCTCTTTGACCATGAAATGGTACTTCTCCCAATTTAGAACTAAGTTGGTGTATTCGCACCGTTTTAGCATTTTGTCTAAATGGGAGTGTCACGATGAGAAAGAATCCTCGAAGACCGAGGAATCGTCCATGAAGACCTCCATTGTTTCCTCGATCATGTCGTGGAAAATGGCCATCATGCACCTTTGGAACGTGCCCGGAGCATTACATAAACCGAAGGGCATACGTCAGTAAGCAAACATCCCATAAGGGCAAGTGAAGGTGGTCTTCTCTTGGTCTTGCGGGTCAATAGGAATCTAAAAATATCTGGAAAATCCATCTAAAAAACAATAGTATTCGTTCCCTGCTAATCGTTCTAGCATCTGGTCCATAAAAGTCAATGGGAAATGATCTTTACGAGTAGCATCGTTAAGCTTCTGGTAATCAATACATACACGCCATCTGATAACTAGCCTTGTAGGAATCAACTCATTATCTTCATTTTCAACTACAGTCATTCCACCCTTCTTGGGCACATAATGAATGGGGCTCACCCACGAACTATCAAAAATAGGGTAAATCAATCCGGCATCAAGGAGTTTGACAACTTCCTTTTTGATAACCTCATGAATTTTCGGGTTTACCCTTCTTTGATGTTGGACTGTCGGTTTAAAGTCATCCTCCATTAGTATTTTGTGAGTACAAAATTGTGGATCAATTCCCTTAATGTCGGAGATTTTCCTAGCGATGCCACGCTTGTGTGACTTTAAAACCTTTAGAAGGCGGGCCTTTTCATCATCTTTTAAGTCTTTAGCAATTATAACGGGTAATTTATTAGTATCTTCCAAAAACGCATATTCAAGATGAGACGGTAAATCCTTGAGCTCAAGCTCCGAAGGATCATCAATAGAAGTTTTTATTATTTTAAGTTCCTCAAAATAAACTTCTTTCAGAGGGAGAGGAGATGAAGGATCATTACTTAATAACTTTTCAAGTAGACTAATGTCTCCCTCTGAATCAAAGTTGTCATCATCAATTCCCGGTGGAATTGAATCATTTGTAAGACAAGCTTCGATTTCTTCCAATATAAAGTCGCCTCCTTTAAAAGGATTGAGAGAGGGCAAAGAAGTAGTAATGATAGGATCTAAAGACGGAGTAGGATTGCCACTCTTAGAACTATCAAAAAATTTGAACACCTTTTGAGCATACTCCTCACATGTAACATCTATGACATCGATTCGATTAACCGATTCATCATCATATTTATAGGAGTATCTCAAAGTGTGCATGACTTTAAACGTAATGGCGTTATCATTGATACAAAGAGTTAACTCTTCGCCGTATTCATCGATTAATGCTCGTGCCGTCCTCAAGAAAGACCTCCCAAGAATGAGAGGAACCCGAGGATCGGCATCGTAATCAACTACAACAAAGTCGGCCGGAAAATGAAACTTTCCTACTTTCACAAAAGACATATTCAGCAACACCAACCGGATAAGCAATCGATCGATTTGCGAGTTCAAGAGTCATGCGAGTCAGAGTATGTTCTAGGAGCGAAAGCTTCTTCCATATGGAAAGAGGCATTAGATTAATGCTAGCCCCAAGATCGGCTAAGGCTAAGCACTCATCTAGCTCCAGAAAATTACAAGGAATTAAAAACTTGCTGGGGTCTCCAAGTTTTTCGGGCAACTTCTTAAGGAGCACCGCCGGACAATTCTCATTTAACGGAGTATTTGCTAATTCGAATAATTTCTCCTTATTACTAAGGAGACTCTTAAACGTAGACGCGAACTTAGACATATGAAGAAAAGCATTCGCAAAGCTAAGGTCGAAATGTAATCTTTGAAAGATTTGAAGGAACTTCAACATTTGATTATTAGCCTTTTCACGGAGCTTTTGGTCGTTAAGTCTTGAAGGATAAGGTATTGACGGTTTAGGATTAGGCTTCGAAACAACTTAGGGTTCCGGAATCGGAACTTGGACAACCGGAGGTTGGACGTGTGCGGTACTTCCTAAATTTGGAGTTTGCACCTTGTCCTTTGTCACCTCTGGTTCACGTTCCGCTTCCTTCGGAAGAGGAGAATAAGTAGGTGGAATCGTAGGTCCATCATAAGAAACACCACTTCGAGTGGTAACTAAAGGCTGATCAAAATCTCCTCTTGGGTTAGCCAACGGTATACTAGAAGTGATCGAAACCCCGAGGGATTTTTCATTTCTAAGAAATTGGTCATCATGTTCTTTAGCTCATTGATCATTATGTTCCTTATCTCATTGTTCACTAAATTCTTTAACTCATTGTTCTGATTCATCATTGAAGTCTTGAATTCATTTTTCATTCTGTTTACAATTTTTACTTTGAATTTTATTTGCGATAGCACTCATATTAACCTTCATTCGTCCTTCATGAATTCGATAATCATTCGAAAGGTCCGATCTTGAGATTGATTATTCGGAGGCTTGATAATTGGTTTTTTCCTTGAATATTAAGAAATTGCTGCCCTCGTTGTTTGATTGAGATCCATATTGTTCGGAGCTTTATTAATTTCCTTGATTTTGACTGTTACCGATTTGTTTGTAGTTTTTGACTGTTCTGCACATTCGGATGAGGAAAAGCGGGTGCTCCTATTTGATTGCTAGCACGATAATTTGGTTCTCCTTGAGGACGGTATCCGTTACCTCCTTGATTGTATGTCCATACGGCTGCACAAGCATCAAAAGTGTTGCCACCGGTGGCAAGACACTCATAGTAGGGGTGCGGTCCACTACAAGTCATACAAGATTCTTATATGGCTTTCACGGTAGCTTGTTGAGTAGCCTTGTTCATAAGTACTAATTCCTTAACGATCTCAGTGAGAGCGGTAACATCCGGAGAAGGAGATGGAGAAGAAGTAGTAGTACTCACTTTTGAAACAATCGGTTTGTTTCTCGAAGAACAAACTTTCGACTTACTCTCAATGATCGTCAAAGCCTCTTGAGGAGTACGGTTCAAAAGATTACCACCAGCGGCTGCATTTAAAGAATCTTGATCGGATTGTGTCAACGCATTATAAAACGTGTCGATTTGATGCAATTCCGAAAAACTATAATGTGGGCATTTATGGATGAGATCTTTGAAACGGTCCTATGCCTCACTAAATGTTTCATCAAACCGTTGCTGAAAATTCGTA
>BQNB010162758.1:2923-14524 GCA_026074375.1 Tanacetum coccineum | reverse complement strand
TCGCCCTTGTAAACGAATGTATAAATCTCCTTCACAAAAAAACGTATAAATCGCCCTTGTAAAGAAACGTATAAATCGCCTTCATAAAACGTATAAATCACCCTTGTAAAGAAAACGTATAATTCGCCTATTGAAAACGACACGTATAATTCGCCTGTTGAAAACTACACGTATAAATCTCCTGTTGAAAGATACACGTATAAATCGCCTAACCAAATAATACGTATAATTCGCCTATAGAAATACGTATAAATCGCCTGAAGAACTTCGTATAAATCGCCTGACCAAAGATACGTATAATTCGCCTATGTGTATAATTCGCCCAACAATGTTCGAAACTCAAAAATCAAAAATCATAAAAAGACTCACTTTTTGATGTTTTTACCCAATTTTTCTTGTACTTCTTACCTATCTAAGACTATTAGAATCTTAAAAACACAAACTTTAACGTTTTTGACACGAAAAATTTGAAATCAAAATTCTTGGTACAAAACCCTCTTTTTAACCAAAAAGACTCAAAAATATGATATTTTTATGGTTTTTGAAAGATTTTTTTGTACTTCTAGTCTATACTAAGATAACTAAGAAAGAAAGTTAAGAACTTTATGGTTTTTAAACCCTCAAAAGGTGAAAACCTTTTGAAAGATTCGAACCAAACGCACGCCTAGAACGAGTATGAAGAACGCACACAACACCGTCACAAACACCCCATGGCTCTGATACCAATTGTAGAATATCTTAACACATAAATGGAAGGATTCACTTTAGGTTTTAGAGAGGGAAAGAGATGGTTGGATGAACACTTAGAGAGAGAAAGAAAAAAAAGGATAATATTAGATTAGTGTAATGTGTGAAATAAACAACCAACACCTTCTCCATGTGTGGAGAGGGTTTATATATGCTTAGCATAACTGACCATGGGCTTGTGTTATGGGCTTACTATGTATCTTTGGCCCGGTTAGCTTACTAACATAATATTACTAATTACTATAAGCTATGACTACTTATATTGGAAGTGAGCGATACTTTTCCTTATTTCTAACATCCTGCTTCACATGATATGTGTGATAATGATATTCAGATTGACCAAAATGCTGAAGATGAGCGTGCTGCGCTTGCTAGTTTGTTGATCCCAAACCTAGATCGATTCCTTAGGTTGTCTAAGGTTAAATTACCTTGGATAAATCCAAAATAACTTGTTGTAGAAACTTTGTATGTATATTAAAGTGTATGCGAAATCTACACCTTAATACTCTAGAAGTATTATCAATGAAACAGTAATCTTGAACAACAAAGATATAACCAAATGCTTCAATATTATTAGATTAATAATACGAGTACTCTTAACTTAGTACTGGGGTTTACAACCTTGAAGCTTTTCTCAATCGACTTTGACAACTATGAAAACTGATAATGATACGACTGCGTGTTTTGTGATATCTCAACTAATGCCCTAGAGCCTCCTTTTATAGACTAAGGAGTCCTAGTCGGCTTACAATATATTCCTAAGATATCTCAATCTTTTCTAAACATAAACGTAATCATCTAAATAAATTCATTATGTATATCTTGTACATAAATATCTCAACACTTATCTTCACACGCATTCTTGTTCTCTCTTTAATTCGTCTTTATCCTCTTGACAGTAGAAAGTCTTCAAATAATTTTAATCCTTCCACCAGCAGCACTAATAAACATAAGCAGTAGTAACATTAGTACTAGCAGTACTAATATATACTTACAGTAGTAACTTGTACTAGCAATCTTAACTTTTACTACTAGCAGCACTAACTACTTAGCTTATATTTTAGACTTCAACACTGAGCAGTCTTAACTTCAACTAACAGCAGTAACTTTATGCTATCAGTACTAAATTAACTTACATGTAGTAACTACAGTGGTAACATTATACTAGCCGATTACTGGCGCGCGCGACTTAGCAATAATTTTCCTTATGTACCTGAGCAGTCATAACTACAAAATCAATGAAGTCTTTTAAGTCCAACTACATTAGCAGGACTTTGGTATCCGAAGGACGACCGGTTTATGGAACCTAACAAGACTTTTTCAGATTCGGATCACGCGGGATGTATCAACTCATGAAAAAGTACATCTGGTGGCATACAATTTCTAAGAGGTGATAAGTTAGTCAGCTGGTCATCAAAAAGCAGGACTACAATTCAATGTCTTCAGCAGAAGCCGAGTATGTGTCTTTATCTGCGTGTTGCGCTCAAGTTCTATGATTGAGAACTCAGCTCATAAATTATGGCTTTTATTTTGACAAAATACCTATGTATTGTGATTCAAAGGCAGCCATAGCCATCTCGTGCAATCCAGTCCAGCATTCCCGTACCAAGCACATCGATGTCAGGTATCACTCTATAAAGGAACAGGTTGAAAAGGGCTATTCGGTCCTTTGTTCGACGAATATTTCAATGGAGAAAATCAAGTTGTTTCAAAGTCTTCCGCTGTCACTACTACTGATGCATCAAATAAACGTCAACAACAACCTGATTCAACTTCATCCACTTCAACTCTAGCAACAACTGTCACTGCTAATGGAAACTTCGATTTGTAAATATTTTTATTTTTATTTTTCTCTTTATTTTGATTTATAAATATTTTTGAAAAAAAAAGAAAATACAAAAATATAAAACCAACAAAAAAAAATAGAAAAATATAAAATCTATAAAAACAAAATATAAAATCAGAAAATTTCAAAAATACCAAAAAGAATCTTCTCGACATGTCTCTTGAAATCGATAACATTTACGTACCTAGAAATGTTGATTAACATCGACACGGGCGTGTAAATGAAGTTCGAGCAAGAGTTTCAAATGCTTTCAAAACATGTCATTTCTAAATTTTCTTTATGACTTATGTACATTGCAGTGAATAACTCGGACCCGAATGTAATAAGGAAGTGTACGCTTCAGTGCGCTTACTCTAAAAATAGAAGAGAAGACTTCCATCATGTTTTTATAAATCGTTGAACACAATTTTTTAAAAAGAACTTTCAATGTAAAATTGTCTACAATATAATTTGTGGTATTTTTCCATAAAAAGTGGTATTTGTTAAACTTGTGTGTTCAACACTCCCTTCCTCGAATATGTTTAAAAATTGTGGTACGAAGAATGTCATTTTATGTGAATCAATTTCTGAGGGGGAGCTTTTAAAACAAAGCCTTTTAATGTGTTGGGTACATCTCATAAATGTCAATTTTATGTATCTAAACACATTTTGTGAAATTAAAATGTGAAAACTTATAATGTCAATTATTGAAATACATTGTTCACTAAGGCATCTCACTCCGTCTTCAATATTTTGTGGTGTCATATCAATTTTTCATTCTAATGTCAAGTTTTAATAAATATAGGTATCCCACATATACTGTTGAAAGGGAGCTATTGGAAACTGAATTCATGCAATATCATGGTATAATTTTTCTCCCCATGGAATTTTTCATGTCATAAATTTTAATCAATTAGTATTTTAAATACTAAATGTTTTATTATTTAAAATAAGGGGAGAAAATGTGATTAAAATGTGATATAGAAGAATGTGACCTTTAAGACTCTAAGTGCAACTCTTTCCTTCATGTGCTAAACAATTTCGAATCTCGGTGCACATGTGTAGGGGGGGTATTTCAAAATGTCAGAAAAAGGTTTTTATGGTTTGATCTCTATACCCAACAACCAATTAATCTTTCGACGTCAATGAAGTCATAAGGTGGTAAAGGTTAGGTATAAGTCCTATGATCCAACAAAAACAGGAGGGATCTACCCAAGGACAATCCATAGTTAGAAATAACAGTCCTTAGGTATGATTGGAGATGAATGAGAATAAAGGAAGAATGCCGACTAAGATTGAGCTAACACTGAAACAATCACAACAAGGTGTTAGTGATGACGTCTTGGTAAGCATTGAAGGGGTTAAAGAATTAAAAAGAAATGTATGGATAAAAGGTGAAAACAAAGCAGCCCTCCAAACACAACTTAGGCAGAAACCGGGTCAATACATAATCTATCAAAATCACAATGATGATTGTTGATATTGAAGAAAGCCGTCATGGACCCAGTGACTCAATGCACAACCCTTCCCAGCCATTCGAGTTTCTCTCAAAATAAACTTGTCTCATTTGTCACGGAGATTCACACGTTATCTATTGACATCTCACTCTGAGATTGTTGATATTGAATAGGTGGCAGTCGGCTCCAGCCTCCGAGTATTAAAAACCAAAGTGCACAAATCGAGTCTAGAGCCAGAATAGATCAAATTATAAATCTCATTAGGACACAATGTAAAAATACACCACCATAAAGTTCACAAGTTGTAACAAAGAGTCCTACGCATTATCCTTGAGATCTTGCCAGAACATCCGAGTGATACTTAAGTATTCACAAGGAAGATGGAAATCCTGCTTGAGCCATCAAACAAGCTCTTGGTAGGTGACTTGCGCGATTCTATATGAATCAAACTTGTATCAACTGGAAAGAAACGATGGTGCGATTCTATGTGAATCAAACTTGTTTCGGTAAATGAATTAACGACTTAATCAGAAATATAGTAACTATCTGATTCACTCTTACCGTGTTGTCTGCTTTGAGATGCTCCGGTAACGAGAACGGCTAGTACAGCTGCAAAACCCTGTCAAGAATATTCATATGAATTCTATCTGATCACATTTGAGCTGGGAAAACCCTTGTCAGGAGATTCTTTGAATCTACCTGTCACAGGTATATGTATTTATACTATAAAACGGGAACCGGAGGTTGAGGTTAATGCACAAACCGAATTGTCAAGATGAAATGACAAAGCCATATTCATCTTTTATTGCTAACTGTATTATTTCAGGTATAGACGACGGTTTCCACTTGTTCGCTCAGCCTCATTCAGGATGTTAGTCGGATTCATAAACCACATGATTAATACTCAAGCTTTCAAAAGTCAATCGTTCAACATCAAGATATTGATTCTAATTTCCCCACTATCAAAAGAGCCTCAATGTCAAATAAAGTATCATCAATTGGGGAGATTTGGGGAGATTGTTAGACTTATAATCACATATGTCAAACAAGAATGTAACAAGTATGAGCATGTTGGTCAAGAGCACAAGTTGATCAAGAAAGTCAAATCAAGATGATTCAAGTCAAGGAGATGATGCAAGATAACGATCTCAAGAACTCAAAGTCAAAAGATAAAGGCTCAAGATCAAGATCACAAAGCATGAATGATCAAAGCCATTACAAACAAGACAAGACCAAAACAAGGCAAAGCATAAACGTCAAAAATCACATCCTCAACGTCATCGGTGGTACGGAGGAGTGTGAAGAAAGAGACCTCAACATTGGGGGAGATTGTTAGCCTTAATTTTATATAAGTCGAACAAGAATGTTATCGGTCTTATTAGTCATAATTAGTCTTGTTAAGTAATAGGCTAGTCGGGTTCAACGGGCTTGGATTGTAATCTAATATTGTCCATGTTTCGGGCTCAAAGCCCAAGAAAAGCCAAGCCCGGCCCAAGTTAGAAAGCCCATAAGCCACTCATGGCTCAAGGGTATAAATAGAACCCTCTCCTCACATGGAGAGGGTGTTGGTTACCATTTCATAATTTGTGTGTGTGTGTAATCTTCCACCTCTTTATTTCTCTCTAATAATCTTTCATTTTCCTTATCTCTTTTCTACCTTTGTTTGCTTATTGGTGTAGCTTATGTTGTGTATGGATTAAATCTTTTGGGATAACAGTTTGTCTCTTGGTTGGTTTTAAAATTTTGGCATCCTAAGTGTATGTGTGAGTGTATTCGGTTGGAAGAGCAAGAGAGGGGAAGGTGACAAAAATGATCCACCAATGAGGGACTAGAAAGGACTTGTACAAGTGCCACATTGTGGGAAGCATGTTAACTTGTATCATAATTTCAAAAATGGAATCCCATGCCAGAGTGTGTGCATATTCGGTTGAAAACAAAGCCAAAGGGGGGACCAATTGGTTTCCAACATTCTAGGACATGCAAAGATGCTCTTGATTTAATTTCTAGGTAACCATGCACACTATATAATTCTAGTTATTTACGGAATACGCACGAACTGAAAACACGTAGAAACTTTAAGAAAAATTATAAAAATTTAAATATCAACTAAAAACGTAAAAACGCGTCTACTGACGAAAGACTACGATGATTGGATGCACGGATCGCTTCCGGCAATGATTCTCAGTAAATAACGGAACAACTTCCCGGTTACCCGTAAAAATTAAACGAAACATTAAAAATTCAAATTACCAAACGACCTCAACTCTGGAAGCAATTTGATTTTTTACAAAAAGTCTTGATTTCAAAAACCCTAATATTCAAAATTAGGTTCTTTAAAATTAAAACTGACTAAAAACTCAAATTGATAGAGGGGTTTTGTTCCTCTAAGGATGTTAATGACTGTTTATAACAGTTTTTTAATATAGATATCATATGAGTTTGTTTTGAGTAATTGTTTATGACGAATTGTGCGTAATTGATTTTTTTTTTAAAAAGGAATGTGGGTTTTTTGCAATGGATTGATGCTAAATGTGTTAATGAATGTGTGTATGAGTTAAAATAAATATGAGAGATGGTTGATTATTGGGAGTTCATGAATTTTTATCATTTCTTAGATTTTTCTAAAGTAAAAATCATTTTTTAGAATTTTTAGGAATTAATTTGTTATTTTCTAGGATTTTTCTATCATTAAATTAGTTTTTAATTAATAATAAATACAAAAATAATAAAAAAAATAATTTTCTTTTTCTTAAAATTTTCTTCTGTCTTTAGTTAGGTTTACAAATTAAATTGCATTCGTAGGCTTAAATTTTAGTTTAATTGCTTATTTGTCGCGTTTTCTTCGTGCACGTTATTTGTTTTCTAGCTTAATTGTTATTGTTTGTTTATTTTAATTGTTGATTTTAATTTGTAGAAATAGATAATCAAATTAATCTTCGTTACCAATTCAAATCATTGTTCGAACGACAAACGTGGTCTCAATTTCATAAGTCGTTGGGGAATAACGACCCGGGAATCATACTTCCCGAATAATATACGTATTATATTATATATTTTTGTGAAGATTTTCCTTTTTACCTTTGTCCTCAAGAGTAATTTGGTAATTTTCTATCATATTGTATTTTATAATTACGTGTGTTGCTTTAGTTAACAATCAATGTACCATAAGAAGAACGTAGACTATGCCTACCTTCTGTGAGAAGATTTCGTTTATCAAGTAGAGAACAAAAATGTCAAGAAGAGTAATGAGATGTACTACCCTCGCTTCACCAATGTCATCATCAACTTCTTCATGACTAAGGTTCAATCAATTCTAAGACGAAACAGTGTAAATTGGCACTATGCCAAGGATGACTACATGTTTACCACGATAAAGGTTGTCTCCAAGCCTGAGGATACACAGTTGTATGGTGCCATTTTACCAAATGAATTGACAAATGAAGACATCAAAAACTCCGAATCCTACAAAGAGTACTATGCCATTGCTTCAGGAGCTGAACCTCTAAAAACGAAAGCAAGTGTCAAGAAGAAGCAAGTTGGATCTGACAAGACAACGATTCCTCCAATAGGAAAAAGACTCAAGACTTCAGCAAAGGCAGCTAAACCTGCCAAAAAGAAGCAACCCACAGAGACGGCTAAGGCTAAAGGTCTAACAGTATTATCTAAAATTGATTTAACAGAAACTGAACAACTGAAGCTCATCATTGAAAGAAGCAAAACACAGACTCACAGCTCTCACGCCAGTGGTTCAGGTGCAGATGAAGGAACTGGTGCTATATCAGGGGTTCTCGATGTACCTACATATAACTCTGATGATGAGCAAATCTCTTGGAAGTCCAGTGACGAGGAGGAAGAAGAAAGATAAGAAGAAAGCCTTGATCCTAGAGTTCAAACACCTTCACATGTTGAATCTACTGATGATGAAGATGATGATGAAGAAGTTCAAGGTGTGAATATTGAGGGTGAAGAGATGGATGAAGAAGCAAACAATGAAGAGAGTAAAGGGAATGAATTATACATGGATCTGAACGTCAATCTAGAAGGACAAGATGTTGAAATGACGGATGCTGAACTGCCTTATGTTCAAGCAACTTAGGAAACAGAAGATACTCATGTGATAATCACCGTTCCGATCAATCCTGAAGGTCAACAGCAGAGTTCTTTTGTGTCATCTGGCTTCGTTTCTAACATGCTCAACCCCAGACCAGATACAAGTATTAACTCAATATTTACTCTTAACACTGAGGCAACTTCACTTATAGATGTTCCGGTCACCACTATTGCTGAGCCACCTCTTCTGTCCACTACAACTCTTCCTCCACCACCCACCCCTCTCATCATACATATGCAACAAACACCAGTTCCTACACCAGCAACCGTTTCAAGCTCCTCTCTGCAAAATCTTCCCAACTTTGGCTCTTTATTTAGGTTTGACCATCGACTTAAAACTTTAGAAACCAAATTCTCTAAGTTCAAGCAAACGAACCAATTTGCTGAAGTTGTCTCATCCATTCCCGGCATTGTTGATGCGTACCTTGCTAACAAGATGCATGAAGCCGTCAAAACTGCTTTTTAGTTACAATCCGAAAGACTCAGAGATGAAGCCCAAGCTAAAAATGCAGACTTCCTCAACAAACTTGATGATAACATTAAGAAAATAATCAAGGATCAAGTCAATGAACAAGTTAAAGCTCAAGTCTCCAAGATTTTGCAAAAAATTGAGAAGATAGTAAACGAACAACTCGAAGTTAAGGTTATGACTCGTTCATCCACTGAATCTAAGACATCTCTTGCTATAGCTGCCAACCTATCTGAATTAGAGCTGAAGAAGATTCTCATAGACAAGATGGAGAGCAATAAGTCAATCCACAGATCTGATGAACAAAAGAATCTCTACAAGGCATTGGTTAAAGCTTACGAAAGTGACAAGATCATTCTTGACACTTATGGTGATACTGTCTTGTTTAAAAGACGAAGAGATGATGAGGATAAAGACGAAGAACCCTCCGCTGGATCAAACCGGGTGTCCAAGAGAAGACGAGCTGGAAAAGAACCTGAGTCAACCAGTACACCAAAGGAAAAGACACCCAAGTCAACTAGAAAGTCAACTGAAGGGTCCAAATCTCTTCACAAGTCTGCTGGCGAGTCGGCTTATGCAGAGGATCCAATGCACACCGCCAAGGATTTGGAAGAACCCGTACATCAGGAGTTCGAAACTGGAGCTACTGAAGATCAACCAGTTGATGAGACCCCTCAGCCTTCTTATTAGTTTCAGAAACCCACTAGACTTCCATCTCTCGATCGTGATTGGAACAAGACTTTGCTTGCTGATCATGGACCAGTTCAACCTTGGTTAAGCAATCTGGCTCGGGAAGAAGGTCCTCGTGAATCATTTGATGAGCTAATGGATACTCCTTTAGACTTCTCAGCATTTATGATGAATTAGCTCAAAGTTGATACTCTAACACCTGAATTACTAGCCGGTCCAACATTTGAGCTGATGAAAGGCACATGCAAGAGTTTGGTCGAGTTAGAATACTTCTCTGAAAAAGTCTACAAAGCAACCACGGATCAACTGGATTGGAACAACCCTAAAGGACATCAATATCCTCATGATCTGCGAAAGCCACTACCATTGATACCTAACTCTCGCGGTAGTCAAGTTATACCGTTTGATCACTTCATCAACAATGACCTTGCATATCTATCTGGTGGTGTCTCAAGCCGAACATATGCAACTTTCATTACGAAAACCAAGGCTGTAGATTATGGTCATATCAAATGGATTAAAGATTTGGTCCCTAACACAATAGGAAGTGAAGTGCCGGTCAACTACGACAAACATGCACTCTGGGGAATTTCTCATTGGGGACGCAAACGTCAACAATTCTATGGATTTGCTGCTAACAGGGAATCTGCTCGTGATGTCTACTACAAACGTAGAATCATTGCTATCACAAAACTTCAGATTGTCGAATGGCATGGCTACAAACATTTGGATTGGATCACCGTTCGTAGAGATGATGACAAGCTATATACATTCAAGGAAGGAGACTTCAAGAGGCTTCGCCTTCAAGACATCAAAGATATCTTGATCCTTCTTGTTCAAGGTAAGCTGACAAATCTCAATGTTGAAGATTGTCTAGCTTTTGGTCTCTCTAAGGATGTTTACAAGAAGTATTATCATCCAAAGGCGTGTGGAAGATCTTCAATTAGGTGTCGAGAGTCACCAAAAGAAGCTCAACATCATAAAGCCGGATACGTACAGATCTGATCTCAAATGCAGGGATGCCTATACACCATATTCCAATCCTAGAGGCTTCATCTATCAGAACAAAGACAAGAAGAACAAGTTGATGCATATTGATGAACTCCACAAGTTTAGTGACGGTACACTCGATGATGTTTGAACTGCTCTTAATGATCGTCTAAAAGGGATCAGGATGGAATATCTACCACAGACAATATGGAGACTGAGTGATAGGGAACGAGCAAAAGCTATGATCCATGCGATCGACAAACAGCTAAAGTCGAGGAGGATAATGAGAAGTTTGGAAAGATTTGTTGGTAGGAGACCGTACGGGGGTGACCTTCGGCTGCTACAAAGGACCATATGATTTATCATATGTTGTCCTCATCAATAAAAGGTCAATCCTCATGCAAACACATTCATTCAAACAGAAAGCATAAAGAAACTCCAAGCATCCTAAGGTCTCTCTCTAGCCACTTCTCTTAGTCTTAACATCCTCATGATGCTCACCTGAAAATGATGCTTAAAATGTCAACATAAAGTTGGTGAGAGTCATAGGTTTAAGACACACATAACAATCCTTTAAAACCAATTACTGTGATAAATAAAACATAGCATAACAGGACATTAAATGAACTATCATACAAGCTAACATGCAAACACACCAAACCATGTTGAGACGGTCACGCTCAACATCACAAACAAGGGAACGGAACGTGTCCCACGATCCACAACAATGAGACGATCATGCTCACTATCAACAATTCACAGCAATGAGACGATCACGCTCACTACTAACAATCCATCAATGTCTTGAGACGGTCACGTTTAAGCACAACAAACAAGGGAACGAAACGTGTCCCATGAACCATATCACAATAGCAAGTAACACATAACATACAATAGTCTCGTATAGCTCATGCCTAATTTAAAACACATTATCACAGTAACTAAAATATTTAATACTGATAGCATCATTTTCACCCCAAGAAAACATAAGAAAAAGGGGCTATGAAACTCACCTGATGCTTTGCAGCTTCCACAAACACTAGCACAAATCTAAACAATAAAAACAAACACGTGTTACATGCGACCAAGCCAATTGCTTATGCCCATGTAACAATAATATGATGGATGTCTAAGGTGTTTAATTACCCTCATGGGTCACCACGAAACCATGCCCAACCAAAACCAACATGTTTACACACTTTTCCAATGTTCAACAATTTACCCGAAAACGCAGAATTTTAATGTCACTTTACCATTTTCTAAACCACCCCTACTGACCTTTATAAATTTTACCAAAAATCACAGGTTCAATA
>BQNB010162757.1:0-14524 GCA_026074375.1 Tanacetum coccineum | reverse complement strand
CTAGATTTTAGATTTTGATTTTCAATTTGCAAACTTTTTATTTCATCTTTTAAGCTCTCAATTTCTTTTAACGCAAAATATTTTTCATCTGAAAAATGTACAACTAATTCAGCAGTTTCTTTTAATTGTGTTTGCAAACTCAAAATCAAATCCTTTTATGAGTTATCTTGTGTGTCATGAACTATTTCTGAATCAAACTCAGATGGTACCTCATGAAAAATCTTAGATTGTTCTTTCAACAATCGTATTTTCTTACACTAAGCATTAATCAATTCATCTATTTCTCTCAAAGTCGCTTCTGCAAGTGCACGTGCCTTATATAGCTCTTCAACCGATAAATTCAAACTTTCATTTACACTCTGAAGTTCTTTAACTTGCGCTTGAAGATTTTGAACCGTTGTAAAATCAACAATCTTTGACTTCAAATGTTCATTTTCAGAATCCTTTTTACAGAGACACTCTTTTAGCTCTGAAATTGTCGTTTGTTGAATCTTAACAATGTTATTCAGCTCAGCTAATTGACCACTTATCGTGTTAAGTGAATCCTCTTGTTCTTTAATCTTTTTAGTATATTGTCTGTCATTATCATAAAGCGAAGAAAAAGTGATTATATATTTTTTGTTTTCTTTCTCAAGTTTCTCACACTTTGCTTTATACAATTCGAGACTCAACTTATCCCAACTATTCATATACATAATGAACGAATCCGATACACTCGATTTTTTAACTCTAACTCACGCAACTCGATTCTAAAATCCCACAAAAAATTTCAACGAATAACCTGATAAACACGCGCAAGTAATCACGACAAACTAATATCCCGCGAACGATTTTTTTTCCCTTTTTTTATGCTCAATTAAAACCGTAGTTAAAAAATAATAATATCAAAAATTATAACACTTAAAAAAATATTTTGATTTATTTATTATTTTTTAAACAAAATTCATTTCACATGTATAACTAAAAAAAATTGACAAAGCCAGTTATCGTTCCGTTTGAATTATACTCGTAGACCAAAACACATAACACTTAAAAAAATGTAATTCCAATAAATCTTGGTCCAACTTATGACTACACATACGATTGAGTGTTGACCAACAAAATTAGTAACCTGCCCAAATACTAAAATTTTCGGTATTAAAACTGAGGCCCAAATCCAACTCACTCCAAATACACTTTACCCTACTACACTCAATATAAAAACTTAGGACTGAGATGCTTCTAACCCTAACACCTTATTTCATACGCCTACCACTCTTTTGTTAGACTCCTCTTATCTCTTCTTTATCACTTCCACAAGATAAACAATTATCTCAACAACACGAACATGTCTCTTTCAAAATGGATGAAATCATATCAACAAAACAATTTTCATTCTTTTTTCTTTTTTTTTGACGTGAGAAACCACACATCACAACAACAAAATGAAACTCAATCACTTTCTTATGCACTGTTTGTATCACGAAAGAAACAAAGTTTTGTCAAGGGATCACAAGTAAAGTTATTTATTCTTTTAATCTTGTTGGTTTGCTTTTTAAATCGAAACAAAGAAGATGAGAACACCTATTGTTCTTGATTTTTTTTCTTTATGTGGTTTCGAAAAATAAATAAAGCTTAAGCCTTCGTTACAAAGATCGATGATGATTCTTTCTATCGTGTTAAGATCTTTGATGGTCACTTATTTTATTGCAAAGAACACGAACTAAAAAAAATCTGAGATCCTCTTTTCTTTCTTTTTTCTTGTTTTTTGAATCGAACCAAAAGAAAAAATGGACAGATGTTTGTTCTTGTTTTCCTTTTTCAGTTTCGAATATTGAAAGAAGTGTTGCTTCAAAAAGATCTATGATGACTCTTGTTCATACACGAAAAATCTTTAAGATTTATGCTTTTCTTGAACAAATCTGAGATCTCTTGAATTTATTTTTCGTTTAAGTTCTTTGTTATACCGAAACAAAAAGAGATTATGAGCAGACTTGTTCTTGATTTTTTTTCTTGATGTTGTGGTTTCGGAAATTGACTAAGAAGCTCAACCTTAAACAAAGGATCAATGAGGAGATGTTCTATCGTGTGTATGAATCTTTTTAAAGATCTTGAACTCTTATGCCTAACACGAAAAAGAATTAAAATATGAGATCTAATTTTTTTTAATTTTATTTAGATCTGAGTTAAAAGATGTATAGTTTTGCTTTGTAAAATAGTTAGATCTGTTTCTTGTAAAAAAATGGTAGATCGGTTTGAACTAGATGATAGATTGGTTTCGTCTTTTGAGTTGTTCGGTTCCTTATGTTTTAAAGTTGATCAGTTCCTTCTGAATGTAGATAGATCGGTTTGCAAAAATGCGTTTGACCAGATCTTGACCAAAAAGTCAAACTTGGTCAAATCAGTTATTACTTTTTAGATCTGAAAATAAGCACTGAAAGAAGCAGATCTGAAGCAAATAAGCCAATAAGCACCAAACTTAGCACAAAATAAGCAAGATTTGATTATTCATATCTAAAATAAGCAATTTCGACCTTGAAAGACTTGAAATAGCAGATTAAGCACTCGAAAATAAGCACAAACGAATAAGCAGATAAGCAATCTGAATAAGCATAAAACTTAATAAGCTAAAACTGGACGAATAAGCTTTGAATAAGCACTAATAATCCGAATCAGCTTTAAAATAAGCATTTAACACGGAATAATCTCAGAATCAGCATGAGTAAGCCTCAAAATGAGCAATAAGCACTTGAATTAAACAATTTTGCAAAGTCTGGACAAAATAAGCTAACGAAATAAGCATAAGCTGACGAAATAAGCTGAAAATTAAGCTAATAAGCACGAATAAGCAGATAAGCATAGAATAAGCAAAATCTGACGAAAATAAGCACTTCTAATAAGCTCAATAAGTAGAAAAATCAATCTCTAATACAATCAAACACTAAAATATAACACTAATCCACAATCATTGGCTCTTGATACCACATATTAAGCATATAGATCTTGATTGATGATTAGTGTATGAAGATCAAGGTGTAATTAGTGTGTGTGTTTAGAGAGAGAAATACCTTAACTTTCCTTTTGATTAAATGAAGTTGTTACACTTAACATTGGCATAAATACTATTTGTACCATTTGGTTAACTATTCTTATTGAACTTTCCTAACTTAACACTTCTAGTCCCTGTACTTATTACAGTACTTACAAGTAGGTCATTTCTCTATTTCTAACAACCTTCAAACCAACTCTCACCACCATGTCATTCTACTCCACTCATTGATCCTTACATTAAAGTTGTTTTAGAAGCAACTCGAGATGACAACAAAACTCAACCTCCACCACCTTAATCTCCAAACACAACTAAGGGGTTGCTTGCTTAATAGATTGATCATCTTTATGATCTCTCTAATCTTTTAGAGATGCATCTTCAAAACCATGTCATGGCTCCCTTACCACCACTACCCATGCACCATACTCTTACTTTAGACCAAGTGAATTTCCATGGTGCCTATTTCCCGTGTTGTGTTTACAACCGCAATCAATTCCAATCTATGAGATAAGATCTTAATTGGATCGAATTTCTCCTAACTCGGTCAAATCCACCACTCCAAATCCCTTGAAACTATCCACCAACAATAACTTCTGCACCACCAACCTCTCTAGCTACAAACTAAATATATTGTATGTTTAATTTTCTCGCTTTAAATAAAAACTCATCACCCATTTTGCAAGCAAATCCTATGGCTCTCTAGACTAATTAGGATAGTTGTAGTTTTTATTATATGCCATGTAATTTTTGTAGTATATTGGATATCATAACACAAGGTATGGATTAAGAGTTGGCCAATTTCTAGAGAGAGAAAAATAGGAGTTCTAGGGAGAGAAAATCACATAGTGTATGCTTGTGATAAAATGAACAACCAACCCCTTTCCATGGCTGGAAATGGGTATTTATACAAGTGTTTTGGTGCCCCTAAGTAGGTCATGGAGTGGGCTAACAAGTGGGTAAAGACCCGGCCCAACACCATAAGTCGTACGGTAACTAAACGATTAATACTAAGACTACGAGCTAACCTATGCTAGATATAACACGGGGTGACCGAGTCTTTTACATGGATTTTCCTAATCCTAACAATTTGTCCCTAAGGGAGGTCACCACAGAAAATACAAATTGAATCCTAGCATTATATTTGAATTAATCTTTGATTCTGGCTTGTAGTCTTTTGATTCTTCAACATTTGTCTTTGTACATCAAGTAGTGATCTTTGAGCTTTGTTCCTTGGACTTGAGTGATCTTTGAGCTTTCTTTGAGATCATCATCTGCAGTAAATCTCTTAATCATCCTTGTAGTGGAGTATTGCCTTCATGTGATGTTGTGACCTTCGGACCCGCATGCTCACACTTTTCTTGATCATGATATTACTTCTCAGAGTTGCGGAAGCTGTGTTGTAGGTCTTTCAGTTGTCATGATGTCATTAATTAGAAACATTAAGTGTGAGCATGGGGTTGTGAATTGACTCCACTGGAACGAGGTATCTCCATCTCCATCTTTACTTGACCCTGAAATAAAACAGTTAACAATAAAGCTTGTGGGCGAACATGGCTTTGTCATTCGCCCGAGTATGGTTGGAGTAACCTCCGGATCCGTGAGGACCGACCTGTGATCAGGTAGATTCATCTTAAGATGAATCTCCTTGACAGGATTTCCAGTATAAGTATCGGATCATCAGATGTACAGCCATCAGAATCACCATACTTGCCTGTTCTCTTTATCGGAACGTCTCAAAGCAGACAGCACGATAAGAGTGAATCGGTTAGTTACTATCTTACCGATTAAAGAGGAAAATGATTTGAAAAACAGTCGACGTGTCACTTGAGAAAGTATTTTTGTGACACATCGAGAGTGTTTTATATCACAAAATCAAATTTCATCAGAAACACATTTGTTTTGAAAGATATACACAGTCAATGTGCTAGAAAATCAGTTGTTGGGCACATCGAAAGGTTTTTCAAAAACTATTCGTCAATTCACTGCCTGGAACAAGTTTGATTCATAAAGAATCGCACCATCGTTGCTTTCCATTTGTCACAAGTTTAATCCATAATGGATCTCACATGTCACCTACCAAGAGCTTGTTTGATGTTGGCTCTAGAAGGATTTCCATCTTCATAGTGAGTACTTACGTATCACTCGGATGTTCTGGCAATACCACGAGGATAATGCGTAGGACTCTTAAGATCTTTACTTGTTGTCACAGTGTGTGAAAAACAAGCACAATTTGTATTAGTGTCCTAACGAGATTTTTGGATGATCTCATGGCTCTAGACTCAATAGTGCATTTTTGGTTTTTGGTAGTCGGAGGCTGGAGCGGACTGCCACCTTTTCAATATCGTCTAACTCGGAGTGAGAGAGACGATAGAAATGTATTGATCTCCGTGAGAAGTGAAACAAGAATCCTTTGAGGGATCTTGAGTGGCTAGGGAGGGTTGTGCAGCGTATCACTGGGTCCATGATACTTGTCTTCAATGTCAGCAATCAACCATGTGATTCTGACAGCATATGTAGTGACCCGGTTTCTGCCTAAAGTTTAAGGAGGGCTGCTTTCTTTTCACCCTTTATCTTAGCATTTCTTTTTCATTCTTCAACCCCTTCAGTGCTTACCGAGATTTCATTACTAGAACCTTGTTGGGTGTGTTCCAGTACTAGCTCCATCTCAGTCCGCACTATTCCCTTATTCTCACATTACTCCTTTTATAATCATACCTAAGGACTTCTACACTAACTAGTGGATTGTCCCTGGGTAGATCCCTCCGGCTCTGGCGGGATCGTGGGATCGAGTACCTAACCTTACCATCCTTATAACTCCGATAAAGTAATTACAGGGTCGGTCTTAGGTGATTCCACAATTGCCATCATAACCATTCGCTCCCCCTTAATATGTGCATCGATATTCGAAAGAGTTTAGCACATATAGGAGAGCCTACACTTGAGTTAAGAAATCATAATTTTTATCAGATTTTCATAATTAAATCACATTTTCTCCCCTGAGCAAAAATTTCAAATCCGTTGAGATTTTGGGTCTCAATTGATTTAAGTTAGGAAAATTTGGGAGAAAGTATGTCAGGTTTATACAAGCCGATTATGGAACATATGAATACTTAATATACAGTTTAATCACTACATTAGAATGTACATATTACAACAACATATAAGAAAACTACCCCTCATTCGAGATCTCTTACAGCACGTCGATAGTACTACTTCTCTTATCCTTCATCCATACAAAATTTCAGATTAGGAAGATACGTCTTGTCTTAAGTCATTTCTGTATGGCAAACATAAACTCCTTGCTTTTGTCGACGTCTTTCTTTGTCCAAAACCATGTATCCAAACCTGGATTTATCCTGTTGACCCTGAATTCCTTGACTCTGTAATCCAACGCTTCATTAATCTGTTGTAGAGTACCGTCACTGAACTTGTGGATTTCATTGAACCTCGTGATCATCTGAACCTCATATTTGTCCCTAAATGTGACGTCCCTTGCGGTGTCAATATGTGAAGTCATGCTTGTACTCAAAGCCCTTGGCATCCCATCGAGGTTTGGTGAGGTTTAACTGTGTCTGGTAGCTCTCAATTCCCAGCTGGAAGTCTTCTACGTGTTGTCTGATAACCAAGTTTCTGGTCCATAAGTTGACAGCAGTAGTGAGAATCTTTTTGTCTTCGGGTGAGAGATGGTTCAAGTGACCTTGAAGATTCAACAAGTACAGATCTTCAAAGTCACTAGGGTACAGATATTTGAAGTCCCTTTCCGCGATGACATATTCCTTGAGATCAGCTCGACGAAGGACAATCTTCTTCATGTAATTGTACCCATACATTGGGAAGACTTCAATTCTGACGACACTTAAGATACGCATATGGGTCCGTACAGCCCTGCGATCACCTTCAGATGTGTGTCGATCAATGTAGAACCGTTGTCTTTGAAACCACCAGTGAGATATACCATACATCGCAGCGACGTCATACTTGCATTCTTCTTCAATCCACATCTGATCCGGTACCATTTGCTCTAAGCCGACATCAGGATAATAGGCAGCCTTCATCTTCGAGATTGACAAGGCAGGCCTGCCTATTTTGCGGCCGTACCGTAGATATTCCAAGTCTTTGTTGAAGAAGAAATCTGGTTGTATTGTGACATGACCCGGATCACCACCCAACGGTAGTGGTTTGCTGACGTTGTACCTTAGGATTGCATCGTCCACTTGATCGGTGAGAAGTTTGTGGCATTCTTCCATTTGGAACTGGAGATGAACTACGTCAGGATGAAAGACCTTGACAATTTCGTATGCAGGGCCTTCCAGGTCTTTTTGAGTCAGTTCAGAGATTCCTTGTTTTTTGCAATACCAGTCCATGAATGTTGCCATATCACCGATCTGAGCAAGTAGTAAGTTCTCTGGTGGAGGTGTATAGGTAGACTTCAGAGCAGAGGCCCAGTTGTTCGTTGGGACGGTCAGATCAGATGATGGGATGGACCAGGCAGGTTCAGGTGTAGCAGGTCGGTCTTCAGTGATAGGCTTCCACCAGCTCTGCCTCAAGTTTACAGTGGGAATATGATCACGTCCAACGTCTTCACCACTAGATGAGTATGCTTGTTCGTCTGCGGTCGGATCGTCATCCATATGAAGTTCTTCAGGAATTGGTGAGGCAGACGGCTTAAGTCTGGTGTCGGTCATCGTCCAAGCCGTATATTCTGCTGAAGCAGCCGTCTTTGAGGAGCTTGGGGCAGCGGTGCTTGTAGATTGACCACCCTGATTGTTGGATAGAGGTGGAGGAGGAGGTTGTGATTGAGACGACCCAGAAGCTCCAGAGGCTCTTGAAGTTCCAGAGGGACCTGCTGGTGGTGAAGGAGGAGGTGGAGGATGAGGTGGAGAGCCAGGTGGTATTTTAGGTGAGCCCTGTCTCTTTTTCTTCTTTTTCCTTGCTTCAGCCAAGTCAGACAGGAGCTGGTCTCTATTATCTCTTTTTTTTTTCGGGGGGCCTAGACTTTCTCAGAGCCTCGTACAGCGTCATGTGATCCTTCATGAGTTTGTAGGATTTGGATTCCCACATTCGGTTGTGAAGAATTTCTTTCATATCAGCTTCTGGCATCTCTGAAGCACTCCCTGAGTGGTGCATGCATGGCCCAATCAACAGCATCCTTGACTATTTCATCCACAGCTTTGCTCACTTAATTGGGAATATCTTGATTCCTAACTTGTAACAGTTCTGGTCCCATGTTTGTCTAATCTTTGCCCCAAGGCTTGGTTCGCATCCACCAAATCCGCGATATGTTGTTCGAGTTCTCCTAGGCGGTTGATTAAGATGGAATCTGAGGAAACTTGTTGTGGCTGAGGTGGTAGAGGAATGGTTGTCATAATTGTTGTTGTTGTTGCAGTTGCGGTTGTGGTGGTTGGTAAAGGCCGATGCACAGTGGGAGAATCGGGTACAGACACGAGATCAATCACCGGTGAAGTCATAGGAGGGATAGCAGAGGTGTCTTGATGGATTGTGATGGACACCATTGATTCAGCTTCTGTATCTGCTGTTGCCTTCTCATTGTTGGCTTCTGGGGGTTTATCATTGAAGAATTGATCGCCAAAGCTGAAGTCTTTGGCTAGGTGTTGTAGAGAAGACAACGTCCCTGTAGAGCTGGCAGGCTCCTCGGGAATCACTGGATCGTCAACCATCAGCTTAAGATTCTCCTGAATGTTAGGGTATGCAGTGGCGGTGAACTCTTCCTCTATTTGTCCGGGTTGTGGTTGACTTGTAGCGTCAGCTTATGGCTCTCAACATTTGCTGTGTTCAAGGTTTGGCCTTGCATGAACCACCAGGTAGTTGATAGGTTTGAGACCAACTGTTCATTACCGGGTTTGGTCTAGCCTGGCCTTATCTTGTATAAAGGTTCGGTCTTTTTTTGCTGGCCTTCGTCTGGAGCACCACTTTTGACTAAAGGAGGCACTTCCTCATCTGATTTCGTGTCACTTTCAGTCAATCCTAGTTCAGCATACAGGGACGATGATTCGTCATGACTCGAGGGTTCAGCTGGTGCGGAAATACGTCTTTGAAAGATGTATTGTTTAGTTAGGCTCTTTTTCTTTGGAGTTTGAAGGTTGAGTAGAACCCGAGCAGCTTGCTCAGCACTGACTTTCTCTTTTCCTTTTCCCTCTACCTCTGGAAGTGGTTGAAACTTTCCAGTATCAGTTTCCCTGAACACCACAGGTGGGAGAGGACCCCGATGTGCACCGTGAGCATCCTTCAGACTTTCTTCAATAGCCCTTTGCGTATCCTCTTTTAAGTCACCAAACCCAGGTTCAGTCAATGGAATTCCCTCATCAACAAACTCATCGACCAGCTGCTGAGATCTCTTAAGGGTTCGCTTCTTTACCACCTTCCCATCTTGATCTCATTTGGCTGGCGGTGTTGCTTTAGTGGTTTCCTTAGCCTGCTTACGTTTCTTCTCCTTAGGCTTGGTTGGTGCTGGTTGAGGTTTCTTGGTTGCTGCTTTAGGAGCTACGGGTTTAGCTTGCTTGGTTATCTTGGGTTTGGTTGATTTTACGAGTTTTGGTGCAGGAGAGTCAGGATCACTAACTTCTTCACCTGCCAAATATCTTTGATTCTTGGCTACTTTCTTCAGATAAGCATCGTAGTAATCTGCTCCTTCTTATCGAAAAAAAGGGGATTTCTCATATTTAGAATCTTTCTGCGGTGTGCTCCGTTTACTATTCTTTCGTACTTTCTTCTCTTTACCACGGGATAGGAGCTCATTACTTATTTAAGTATGCCTCGCCTTTCGGAGCTGCTCCCAGCTCACACCGGGTATTAACTCCTCCCGTCCCGCTACGCTTCTTCCTTCCCACTGTAAAGGTTCATCAGTGATGAGTTCATTCAGAATAGGCATCCCAAACACTTCCCTTTTGGTTCCTTTGGCACTGAATTTGAGTTATCCCAGAATAGGTTCTTCAGTCGGCAAATGAAGGGGAGACTCTGGTCTTGGATGGAACTTGTGCTTGCGTTGCAGGTGAAAGATAATCAATTTAGTGAACCACACACTTGGGATCACAATGAGAGTAGTTTTCTTCTTTCCTTGAGTGTATTGTGCCAGATTCTTTTTGTCTTCCGTGAAGGTATGGATGGATTGAGTGAATTCTTCCTACATCCTTTCCGCATAATCGATATGAGCTCGATTGATGACGCCCCAAAGAATCTGCAACACTGGAGCTCTTGGCCTTTCAAATCTAGAAGTCTTTCCCGTAAGGCACAGATTAATGATTGTCGTGAGTGCCCTCCACAGTTGGAACATGTCATTAGTAACGACATTAGATAAGTGTTTGACTTCTTTTGGATAACCCAGACCGTTGATAAGAGTATCTTGAGTTGGAAGGGAAGAAAAAGCCTTGTTGTTGTTGACTGGCGTGATCTGGAGAGCATCTCTGAGTGTGTCTTTAGTAATGTTGAACCATTGCTCATCCAGTTGACACTTGTAACCCCCGTCGGTTCTGTCATAGCAAATAGTATCCCAGAACTGTTGAATATTGATAGCTGGTATTGTCGAAGAGGCGGTAAACGCTCTGAAGAAGTTGGTATACTTCAGAATGTCCACCGCAATCTTGTAGATTGGGTTGCTTTGTGACTTTTCATCATCCAGATAACAGTTGCTTTTCCCAATTGGCACCCATCTAATGCGAGGCAAGATTTGTTCATCAGTGCGAGTGGGTGGTGCCACATCAGGTGCTTGTTCAATCGGAGCATTAACATCAGCCATTATATCTGCATAGTCACATTCACAGAATGATGGACATACAGATAGGAGATGTTAGATGTGAGCAGGTGCTCAGGAGTTAATCAGTTATAGATTATATCTAGGAAAAGGACACCTAGATCATGTTATGGTGAAGGTCAATAATTGAAGACAACTCTTGAGGCAACGGAAGTTGACTCTTGTAAGAGAAGACTTAACACAATGACTAAACCACAAGACCTGATAACAATTTACAAGCAATGAGAGACAAAACGCAAGGGATATGTAACAATAGGTAAAACGCAATCAAAGGAATACTTAGGATTCAAAATGCAATGCAACAAAACGCAATGATTATTTTATTATAAACCTAGTCAAAACGCAGTACAAGCAAAACGAAATTAACCCAAATACACTAGGCAAAACGCAATCAAAGGAATACTTAGGATTCAAAACGCAATGCAACAAAACGCAATGATTATTTTATTAGAAACCTAGTCAAAACGCAGTACGAGCAAAACGCAATCAACCCAAACGCACTAGGCAAAACGCAACACTCAAAACGCAAGCACTATTACACTTAAAATAAGCAAAACGCAACCATTTAAGAAATTTTTGGAATAGAGGTTTTACTATTTAAATATTTTAAGTGTCTTCTATTCAAAACGCAATGACTGCATTTTGTTCCTGTTAATATTTAATACTCAAAACGCAATATCATATCAGAGGACAAAACGCAACAAGAGTCTGAGCAAAACGCAATCAGGGATATAACTCAAAATGCAACCTATGATATTTAAGCAAATCGCAACCTAGAAATCCTCAATAAAAAGCAACCAAGAAATCTCATCAAAACGCAACCAAGAATTCCTAAGCTAAACGCAACCAAGAATTCCTAAGCAAAACGCAACCAAGAATTCCTAAGCAAAACGCAACCAAGAATTTCTAAGCAAAACGCAACCAAGAATTTCTTAAGCAAAACGCAACGAAGAATATCTAAGCAAAACGCAACCAAGAATGCTTGAATACGCAGATTCTAACTTTCATTTCGAGACTCCCTATGCATAACACACATACGAGATACACCATTTTTAAGCTTACAAGACAGCACCACAACCACATTTAACCTTAAACGCATCATATAATTAAAATTTGACTCAAAAAGTCAAGCACAATATGAAAATCGTTAGGACTATAAAATTAGTGACGGGGGATTCAGTTCAGGAAACCACGAAGCATCATTTAATTACTCTAATGCTAACCCAACAGTTAAGATTCAATTACAAGCACTAACCACGATTTATATGATGGATTCTCCCGAATACCCTAAGAACACGATGATTTAATGCGATTCAAGACAAGATATTCAAGATAAAGTATATTAAAATGATAATAAACACTAATCAAGCCATACCTAACCAAGAAATCACACCAGTAATCACTAGAGAGGCAAATCGCAACGGAGGGATGCGTTTTGAGTTGAGAGAGAAAGAGAGATGTTTGACCGAATTTTTGATAACTTTGACCAAGTCAAAACGCAAGGGGGGTTTTATACCTAGGTTAAACTTTCTTCTATTGGCAGAATTGGCCCCTCCTTTTCTTATTTCTTTTCTTTTAAGGTTTAATAGCTACTAAGGGATTGATGAAATTACATAAGAGGCACAATTGGTCCTTTATATTTTATAAGCCTAGGATTCAATTAGCAAATAGCACATAAGACCCTATACTTGCATATTACTGACACATTTGGCCCTTGTTGAGTTAACTCAAGTTTAACTCCCCCTTAAACCATAACCCCTTTAGTTATCAAACCTATCTCAATGATGTATAGAATGTGTTAAACATGCCCGTTAGATGCCATAAATTTGAACAATACTCTCCCCCTCAATCAATGACCCGTTTTCTATTTAAAGAGCTGTAGTCGTTGATTGAGTGTCAAATTTTATGAAATTCAAGTCCGATTGATTTTCAACAATAAGATTAAACCACCATGTGACATCCAAATAATTTTCTGAAGAATCATAGACGGAAAAATTATAAGGATAAAAGAAGACTTCTCTTCCGAATCAAGAAGTAATGCACTGAAGCGTACATTAGATCGAGGATGCACGGATATAAAGTAATCCATGCCCGGGAGAACTTAATCACCCGTTGTTAGGAACAGCCGTCTTTTTGGCGACGATCTTTCCTCATTTTGAAAACCGGGTTGCAGTCTGAAGTAACTGCAAGCCATTTAGACATGTTTTGAAAAGTTTGAACTTCCGTTCGAGCTTCATTTAAAGGCCTGTGTCATTATTGAATGACATTTCTAGGTCCGTAAATGTTATCGATAAACGGAAGACATGTCTTGGAAAATATATATATTTTTTTTTTGTGGGTTTTATATTTTTGTATTTTCTTTTTGATGATGAATATGTACATATTTACATAGGATACATGAAGCAAATACGTTACTCATCCTTATCATCCTGAAGACGTTTGAGTGTCTCTGGCTTCATACTCTTCATGCCAAGCCGCGGGAGAATGAATTCAAATCATTCTCTGGGCAGTGCCTTAGTAAATATATCCGCCAGTTGATACTCTGTCCTCACGAAATACAACTCAACCACTCCTTTCTCCACTTGTTCTCTGATGAAATGATGTCGGATGTCAATGTGTTTAGACCTGGAGTGCTGGACGTTGTTGCAGCATAAAGCTATGGCATTCTTGTTGTCATAATACAGAGGGATGTTATTGTATCCAAAGCCATAATCCGATAATTGAGACCGCATCCATAAGATTTGGGTACAGCAACCAGACATCGCGATGTATTCAGCCTCTGTAAACAAGATGGACGTGCTAGTTTGTTTCTTTGATGACCAGCTAACTAACTTATCACCAAGGAACTGAGCACAGCCAGATGTGCTTCTTCGAGTGTCTTGACAACCTGCATGATCTGCGTCTGCGTATGCTGTTAGTGCCATGGCGATGTCTTTCGGATACCAAAGACCCATATTTATGGATCCTTGGAGATACCGAAAGACCCGTTTAACTGCTTTAAGGTGATTTTTAATGGGCTTAGATTGATATCTAGCACACATGCACACAGCAAAAACAAGGTCAGGTCTATTGGCTGTGAGATACATCAGGGATCCAATCATACTGCGATATTGGGTCTGGTCAACAGGGATCCCTGAGAGGTCCTTATCCAGTTTTGTTCGCTCCACCATAGGAGTGTCAACAGGGTCACTTTCATAAAGATCAAATTTCTTTAAAATCTCATTAGCATATTTAGATTGGTTTATGAAAATGCCTCTAGGATGCTAAGAAATTTGTAAGCCCAAGAAAAAGGATATTTGTAGGTCCAAAGTCTTGGATCTATTTAGCCTTTTGTAAGATAATAGCTAACTTGAATAAATCCAAATCAACTATATGAGAGACAATAACTATGAATACTATGTGCAAATGCGAAATCTTAACACAAGTACTAAGAAGAACACAATGTAATACTTTGCTATTTGTTATTGATTTCTATTAGGGTTCTATATCTATATCTTCTCAAAACATTATGCCGTAAGGTTCCTTTTATACACCAAGGAAACCCTAATGGGATTTACAAACGTGTGAAAGGATAATGCATATCCTTTCCTAAGATATCTCTAAGATAACTATCCTATTACCTAAACAGACTTAACTAGACAAGACCAGTAATAACTATAGTACTGCCAGACTTAACTTAGTACTGGCAGACTTAACTATGTCTACCAGACTTAACTCTATAACTACCA
>BQNB010162756.1:1290-14524 GCA_026074375.1 Tanacetum coccineum | reverse complement strand
AGAGACATTTGAATGTGGATTTTAGGTTACTAATTGTTGAAGATTGGTGTTAATGTATTTCGGTTTGAAGATAATGTTTTGATATTTATGGGTTTTAATTTTGTGTTCTTGAGTGGAGTGAAAGATGGTGGAGGTGATGATCGGAGATGAAGATGTATGAAGGAAGAAGATGAATTGCGATAAGACAGAAATACCCTCATTTGGTGGACAGTTAACTAGTGTTAGTGTGGCCCGTTAAAGTGAAGGACGAACGATACATAACGTTTCTCATTTAAGGACAGACGGTGCATTTTTTTGGTCAAAGGACGAAACCTGTCGGTCAACGTATACCACAAGGACGAACGATGTAATTTACTCAACATTCAATTAGCTTTACAAAAACGACCAACAGGAGTGTCGTTTTGGTTTTGTGCTTAATCTGGCCTTCGGTCCATTACCTTTTTTTTTTTTTTCATATACCCAGCCAGCACATGCCTGTTACCGCCTGATTTTTTCTGGATTTTTCTAAACCTCCTCATTACTTCACATCGACTCTAGAACAATCGTCGGATTCATCTTCTTCCATTCAATCTAATAACGATACCTCAATTAAGTTTTAAACCCCAAAATTAGCAATCTTTAAACCTCATACAAACAGGTAATTTGTTGTTTGATTCCCATGTTATTTAAGCTTTATAATGCAATCTCAAAGGTATTATTGAAATGGGTATGCTTTATTTTGTGTTAATTTTTTGTCAAAATTTTCGTAATAGGGTTTTTAGGGTCTTCAAAAAAAATGGCAACTAGGTTATATAAGTAATTTTGTTGGGTTTTGTTACGGTGTATAATAAGTGTTTGATGAAGTGATGCAATCGGATAATAGAAGAAAGTCAATGTTGTTTATTTCTAATAATATTAGACTAGGCTTGATATTTTTTGCAGTAAGCTTAATGGACTTTTAATCTTCTTATAAGCTAATAAAAGGTTATATTGAGTGTATGGATCAACTTATGGTAAAAAGGGGAAAAAAGCTTATAGACTTACTTAAGCTTAAAAGTCTGAGCTTACAAGCTTATCTAAACACTTCAATACCTTATTTTGGTTATTTCAGCTATAGCTATGACAACGAAAGCTCCAATTTGTGTCGTTCGTGATCTTTACTTAGGCTATGAGATTTTTAAACTTGCGGGCGGTTTGGGATATCTTATTAGAATGACCACTTTCAATTGTTAGTTATCTACTTATTTGTTGAAAATAGCAACAGGGTATTTCTGGGGTACTAAGTGATTATTAGTGCGTCTGCAAAACACAAATATCACGAACATGGTATCCACGAAACATTTTCACTAAAGATGATTGTCTGTGATTTTTTACTATATGTAATTTTTGAGTAATGTTTGTGTTTCAGTTACTCGATGTATACTATTCTGTACGTGTGCTAAAAGAATCCTAACATCATGTGTTTGAAGCATCAAAGTACATCAGGGTGAAGGAACACACCGTTGTTGATGGATCCAGAAATGTTTTCAAATGGCTGCTTCCTGAGGCATATGTGGACATGGATGGGGCTGACATCAGCAACAATGTAGAACTTTTCAACTGTCATAAAATCCGGGTATAGTTGCATAGTAATCCCCGGTGTGGAGTACAAGGGGCGTTTTACATGGAGCATGAGTCTGAGGTTTGTTTTTTATTTAATGTGTTATGTGAAAAACATATAAGATGAGTTAATATACTCCAATTACCTATCTATATAGGTTGTGTTCTTAAAGGCGAGGAAAGGATAGTTTATGATTGGTTCCATATCGGTGACTGAGAAACAGTCCAGGGCAGCAAGAGATCCATAATATGGCTGAGATTAAAAATACTTGCAGCACAGATATCAGTAACTGTTCTACTACAGATATTTTGAGGCCCCAACAAGACACAACATATCAGTTAGCAGAGAGGAGCATGGAAACAGCAGCAAGGGTACAAATGCTTCTCATCGTACTATTCCATGTTTCATATGATTGGCCGAGTGCATCCAATCAAAGGCCAAGTACCGACTCCCGCGGGATCAACGTCGCTAGGCACCACAACCGTCAAGGTAAGCTCAGCCATCCATGTCTACTGGAATCATGCGCCACTCTATTAGTGCCCTTTTTAATTCTTTAAATACTTTGGAATTGTGCAGCAATACCTTTATAGTATATGCATCGGGGCCTGCAACCAAATTTGTTGTCATTGTGATGCGCTTTTGGGTACAACAAAAGGCTAACGTGTCTTATTAAATCTTGGAAGTATATTTTAGGCGATAATTTGTCAAGTACTTACTTTACCAAAAAAAATTGTCAAGTACTTATTTAGTTATTTTCATAATATTGCTAACTGCTAAGGGGGTGTTTGTTTAAGCTTATTTGTGGCCTTACGAACTAATGTGAGTTTGGGTTATATTCTCATAAGCTTAAAATATCCTCCGTATGATCAAATTTTCCGGCTTTATTTTGTAGACTTTGGATTATATAAGATATGTAAGACATTGCTCTAAAAAATGCGTATATTTAATAAAGCTTATGGAAAATAAGCTTTGAATCACATAAGTTTCGTTCCGGCCGCGTCACGAATGGAATGTATTTTACTTACCGTTTTTCGTTTAATAAAAATTTGAATTAGTGTTACACATCTGTTAATTTGTAATATTTTGGTGTATTCGTTTTTTTTTCAGTTAAATACAGGGTTTGGCAGCTCGAAGTGTTTACACTATTTTCATCGTCTGTCAAGATTTCTTCATGACTCAGTGTTTCTTATAATAGCGTGTAGTATTTTTATGAATATGCAATTCGAAACACACCATAAGAATTATTATTACAAGGAATGTCTAACAGGACATGACGAAATTTCTTAACTGGCCTATTCTGTACTATTCTGAAGTCACTTGAATAACTGGCCTATTCAGTACGTGTTTCGATTACTCGATGTATACTATTCTGAAATACTCGATGTATCCTACTCTGTACGAGACCATGTTACGGTGTCCTGATGTACATCTGCAAGTGACCTATAATGCTTAAGGTACACATTAGACTTATCGATAATAAAGGTCAAATCCCTCTATTTTTTAACCACTTCGTAGGCTGTAGTATTTTCGTCATTTAAGCAGTTACTCACTTAAATAGGTAGAATTTGTGAAATGCTTAAATACCATTCTGCGATTAATAGAAATTTAAACAAAGGCCTTTAAAAATAATTAATTTAAGCCCGTATAACTATTCAAGTGTTTGGATCACCTCAATTGCATACCATATCATCAATTATAGATTGTAGCTTCGGAAGGCATACGAGACAGTGGAGCAATTGCAAGTTCTCGGGCTGCAGAAATATATGGACTGGACATCTAGCACAAAACGTCCAGTTATCATTTTTGTTTCACAGGTTATCCTGTAACATCCAATCCTACAATACTAACAGAGCCAAATAATATGTAACGTAGCCTATTACTAATGTTATTTTTGTATGGGTTAAGCATTTTCCTCCAAGGAAGATGATTTTCCGTAAACATTTTCACTGTCGAGTCCCATTACATAGAGTTTTTATAGAAAATGGCAAGTGTAATATAGATTTTGGGTCTGTTTAGCCCGTTAAAGGTAATGGTTTGGTTTGCACTGTATTTTGCAATTTACATTGTCCAATGAGTGTTGTATACATAATACTGCATTGCTTCTTAATGAATGAATTAGCTTTGTAAAAATCACTATGCGGATCATTGTGAACAAGTGCTATGCTGCTTAGGGTCAATATTTTTTGGCTAAACCGAACTTCTGAATGGGATAGTTATACAGACATTTTATGTTCATGGAAAAGCGATACTGATAAATCTACCTTATAACTTCGACGAATGTCTTCGGACAAACAATATACGGAAGAAAAAAGAAAGCCCTGCCGCAACGCTCGGGCACCGACGAACTCGCTATATACTATACCCCAAACTATAAAGTCCCGTCCCCCAGAAAGACCATCGACAAAAACATCAACGAAAATCAACTACCATATTCACACCATTAAAAAAAGTAAACACTAGATAAAAACATCACAAATCAACAATCTACAACAAAAAACAATACACTTAAGAGTAAATACCATTAGTATTTTATAATAACATCAACCGTTGACCACAACGTTTTCAAGATACAAACGCTAACATCCAGACAAAATCGGCCAAAGGATACCATACACTAATACACTATACAGACTACATTATCAAACACCATACTAAAACCCAAAAGAAACTAAGAGCACTCGGTGTAGTAACGCCGGCAACGGCGTTGTCCGGCGTTACTACACCCCACCAACGCGTTGCCCAACGGCGTTGGGCTCGGCGTTGGCCGGCCAACGCGCGTTGGGGTGGTTTTAAAAAAAAAAAAAAATTCATTTTACCCCCCTAACGGCTAGAATTTAAATTTTACTCTTTCCCCCCAATTTTGAAATGTTTCATTTTAGCCCCTAACGGCTAGTATTTATAAAAAAAAAAATTAAAATTTTTTCATTTTACCCCCCTAAAACGGCTGATTTTAAAAAAAAAATTCATTTTACCCCCCTCACTCAACTCACTATATATACAACACATTACCAAATACAAAATCACATACAAATTCACCACTCTTCAAATACAAACATACATCTTTTTAGCAATAAAAAAAATGTCTGAATTTCCCAACAACAGTTTCATGAATCTCCTCACCGGGTCGATGCCGCCGGGAAAGTTTCAACAATACAACCTATGAACAACACAAGCTTTTTTTCCGATGGCAACAATCACAAATCCTAAACCGTGATTTAGATAATCTACAACAAAACCATCATTCCACTCAGAATCTTCCCAAACACTCACTCAACCTCAACAAGTCGATTCGCCAAAAAAAGGCGGTCGCAAGAAAAAAATATTGAAGACGAGCCCCAAGAGCCGGTAGCAGCGGGCCGTTGGCTACCGGTCGAAGAAGAATTGCTTGCAACATGTTACGTGGCCGTTTCCGAAGATAATAATGTCGGAAGGTCACAAAAGCATGACACGTTTTGGTATCGGGTTTTGAACGAGTTCAATTCGAAAAAAATTCAAAACCGTACGAAGGATATGTTGACTAGTAAATGGCATACGTTGAATGCCAATTGCCAAAAGTTCAACGCCGCGTACAAACGGGCCAAACGTTTGGGGAAAAGTGGCGAAAACGATGTGGATTATTTGAAACGGGCTCAAAGTATTTACCGTGACGAGCATAGAGGGGTCGCGTTTTCAGAAGATGTTTGGGCCGTTTTGAGATTCCACCCGAAATGGGACGCACCGAACAAGTTGACTTAACCGGAGACGTCCTCGGGGCTAGCCAGGAGGATCTATTCGGTCACGATGCACGACCACGTCCGCCGGGCAAACAACGGCCCGCCAAGAAAACCAAATCCGACGCATCGGCGAGCACCGGTGGAAGTAACGGGTCGGCCCAATTCGGGGAGCTAATGGAGCAGGAGCTTCGTCTGAAACGGGAAGCCGCCGAAAAGGCTTTCGAAGCTAAGCCGAAAAAGACCGCACACTAATGCGGTTGGAGAGTTGAAGGTTCTAGTATAGCACCAAGGATTTGGACGAAGTCGACGCCTCGGATCAAGAAGCAAAAAAAATTGATCAAAAACAAAATGAAAAATGATTTGGGTGACGAGGACGACGAAGACGAAGACGAGTAGTTTTTTTTAATTTCGATGTATTTTTTTACGTAATGTTTTTTTTTAATTTCATATGTTTTTTTTTATTTCGTTGATGTATTTTTTAATTCGTAATGTGTTTTTTTAATCTATTTGTATGTTTAATTATGATGAAAATAGTTAGTTTGTCCATTAGTATTTTATAATAACATCAACCGTTGACCACAACGTTTTCAAGATACAAACGCTAACATCCAGACAAAATCGGCCAAAGGATACCATACACTAATACACTATACAGACTACATTATCAAACACCATACTAAAACCCAAAAGAAACTAACATTGAGATCCTTAGCAAAACCCAAGAGAAACTACCCACAGCCACCCATCTCCTCAACATCCTTCTCCATCTTATTGGTACATTCATACAACCTGGCTACAATAAAATCAAAAAAAGTCACTCTTTAAGTACAAAAGGCCAAAAAAGCTTTATAAAAACACATCGAAATGCCTAATAACGTTTTATCGTAACCACATCTCCTTTAAAATAAAGTTAAACACCGCCGCAACGCGCGGGGGACAAGCCTAACTTGTTATATAAAAAAAGCATGTTGACCCTATAAAAATTAAAAAGTAGTTTTGACATCAGTTATTTATCATAAAATGTAAATTAGATAAATTAAGATCAAGATAAAAAAATTATCACTTCGAGTATCTTATTGCACAAGACACCTTTTAAAGCTAAATAATTTGATGAGTTGAGTTATTTTGAGTACGTGTTTTCTCTTACATACTGAGGGACCAATCTGAACCCTTCAAATCATATGATCTAATACTATATAAAAAAACACGGAAGAACTAATAATGTAAATATTTTAATAAAAAAGAAAGGACTAAAAATGTAAATTGTAAACCACCCAACTACCCCCAATTTCTTATCAAAAAAGACACATACTCTCTCTATATATATATACACATCAAACCCTAACAAAAAAAATTCACAAATCTGCACAAATTAACCGCTCAAATCACGAAATAATCGCAGAAATGGAACAAGGAACTAGTGAATTAACCGATCCTACAAAAAACGGTTCAAACGAATCGATTCGTGATGGTACGCTTATACAGATTTGTTATTTAACAATTTTTGTGATATTTTTCTTATTTCTGAATTTTATGTATGCTTTTATGATGGGAGATGATTTGCACTCTACAATTTGATTGACACACTCAAAAAATGTGTGTTATGTCTATTATACCCCTAATATTTGCACACTTTATTAAGTGATGTAGGGGCATAAATGTCAAGATACATATAATTTGAGTGTGCCAATCAATTTGTTGAGTGTGCAAATCATTACCCTTTTATGATATTTGTGAATATTTTTGTGATTTTATTCATTCTAGCTGCTTATTGATAGATTGTTGTTATAATACTATAAGTTTTACTGTTATAAAGTGATTGTTCAAGTTTATACAGGTTTGGCAGAAATATTGTGATAAAGTAGTTTCCATGATTGTTGACTAGTAGCATATCAACTGAGATAAAGAAGTTAGTTAGTTTTGCACAACTTTAATTTTTTATTTTGCAAATCACAACTAAAACTGCCAAGCTGAATAATAGATTGCTGTTGTTTTATTTGAATTATCACAAGTGATAAGCTTTACGTGCCATACTTGGTTGATTTCTTTGTAATATCACATGTGATGTCACAAAGTATCTATTGTGATAAGTTATATGCGGCGTCCTTGTTTAGTTTCTTTATAATATCAAATGTGATATCATAAAGCATCAAATGTGGTGTGTGCTAATTATGAAATGTAGTGTGTGCCATGTCAAAGTATTTTATTTTTCTTGCATAGATACTGTAGTGTCATGTTATTTACAAAACTAAAAAGAGTGGACCAGGTTGTAGGTTCTTTGTTAAAAAAAGGGTTTATGTTCTTAAATTTTCTAGTCAAAATCACGAGATTCACTATGAGAATTACACCTTTCGATTAAATAGTGAGGCAGAGGATAAGAATATATTAGCAAACCTGTGAGAATTACCGTTATCTGCGCAAATTACCATGTATCCACACATTGCATTATTTTGTTTCACTACGTTACTTTTATAAGTGGTTGTCTTTTTTCGTTCTATAGATTTAACAGTTAGGTGAACTTATTAGCTTCATGATTTAGTAGGCTTCTTTTTTGTAGTCTTTAGCAGAGTAGTAAGGGTTTGCATCTATTCCTGTAAACATAGATGCAACAAGTTACAACAAAATTTGACGGTTCCTTTTGATTGGCAGTTTACGTGTATATAATATATCACATATATGTTTAGTTTATGAACTAACAACTATGTGCTCTGCCAATATAGTATTTATATACTCCTTTACCAATCACACACCCAAAGATCTATAAGTAAAGGTTTTATCCAGTTGAATGGTATTTTACCTCAAGAATACGAATTATTGCTTGTACATATGCAGACATCTATAGAAGTCAACTCGCATCTGAATATCCATATCTCCCATTTGTAATATAAAAATGAGGAATACGTACACTAAATTTTTATTTTTGGCTTCTTTGGATGCGATATCTCATTGTTGACAATAATTTGTTTTTTTTATCTCTGTAATGTGGTTATTGAGTTGCCGCATAAACATTTCAAATGGAAATGGAAGATACCGAACCTATGAGGTTGTGGGTGATTTGTTGTACTATAATATTCCAAGTTGCTAAGAGATAGTTAAACAACTAGTTATTTTACAAGTCACATCGTAGACCCTCTTGGAAGGAGTCTTATATACCATCCATCAGTTTTTTAGGTTCCTAGTTTTTGTTGTTTTGATCTAATAGTATCTTAGACATTTCCATCTTGTTTGTTTAATTCTGATGTGGGGGCGAACTATGGGTTAGCAGTAATTGCACATCAAACTTAGGTCTATTTTGTCACATTTCTGTTTCTATGTTGTAGCTTCAGGCAGTTAACATCAGCAAGGATAATTTGGAAGTGGATACTTCATCATATCACTGCAAGTATGTACTTGATTAACTTAAACTATTTGATTATAAGTATATCATTATCCCCTATTGCTTCTAACTCTTAAATACCTGTGCATTTTAATTAAGCTTTGGCGATTATCTCGGTAATTACCCAGGTTTTGTATAAGCTAAAGCGTGTAGAGTAGTTGTTTGTGTTTGTTGTTTTGGTTATCTTTTATTGTGTACATTGTCAGAGACCGTAAGATGGCGGAAAATTTGGGTCGTGAGGGATAAACTCATTGGTTATTAGTAAAATTTGTGTTTTTCAATGAAGTTACAATATGTTCATAGTAATGATTTAACTAACTGTTTTTGGATCTCACTTGTTGAACTTAATGAAGTTACAATTTGTTTGGGATAGAATATATGAGCTCCTTTAGTTATTAACTGCGAATATGGCTACGTGTCTTAAGTTAATACTTAGAGTGTAGCTTTATGATTATGTTTTTAAAGAGCTGGATTGCGACAAACGTTGGATTTTAAAAGCATCAAAGTGTTACATAAGTTGATCTTTGGTGGCATGGGCCTTAATGAAGTGTGTCAAAACTTGTAATGTTATGGTCATGTCATGGTTAAATGATTCCATGTTTTTTGTTACATATTAATCATGATAAAAAAACTATATTACGAGAATCATAATATTATTTCGGATCAATGTTAAATGGTAATTCACACTGGCAGTCACAATTGCATTCACACTGTTCTTTTTTGCCTGATTGTGCACAATTGACTTACTCTCTCGTTATTCTCTTTTTGCAGAAAAACTTCCAAAAGGGACTGATGGTTCTTAAGCAAAAGGATGCTTCAAATGTCAAACTGGATTATCATACTTTCAGTTATATTATCGGCAATTGCAATAGTGAAGAAGATATCATGAAGGTTATAAAACTTTCATAAACCTTCTGTTATTAATGTTATAAAATGGTGAACTACTTGCAGGAGCACATTCAATCCGAAGGTGAGCTCTATTTGTGTGATATTACATGTTTTACTCAGTCACTTGTTTTAACTTAAATAGCTCGGCGGTTGATTTACTCAAGCAACAGATGGAGAGGTCAGATGTCGACGACATTGCTGTTGAAAGTGTATTTGATGAGGTTTTTTTCTCTTTTTTTTATCAATATAAAATTTTGTTCAGTTTTCTGAATTTATTTTGATGGATTGTGGTGTACTATATCGTTAAATAGTATACCATTAATGCTAAAAGTTATAAAACTATTTGTTCAATTATCTTTTTGCTTTTTCAATGTACTCCGATTACTTGCTGTTGCTGTATAAATCGGCCAATCTGAGCATCTGAGTATATGAAAATAGTATGAATTTCAGCTTCTACACGTAATGGTTCATGCTTATGTCTATGAAATGCAGTTTTGGAAGCCTTATGATGTCTTCATAGCCATGATGTGCTATTGCTGATGCTGTTATGAGATCGCAGGTTAGATCTTCTGCTAAAAAGTTTGACGTCGCATTAATCTACCTAACTGTAACTCAAATGAAATAGACTCTAATAAGGTTTGCTGTAGGTTGACTAGGAAGTTATCTACCTGTTTTGTTGGGGCTATATGTTGGCTAATATACCCACGTGTCTACACGAGTAATGATGTCTAGGCCACACGTGTCATCTAAACGCTCACCATTTGGACTCTTTTGCCATACTGGCAGAAGTGCAGAACAATAGCTCTGTATTTATTTAACAATTTTTGTGATATTTTTCTTATTTCTGAATTTTATGTATGCTTTTATGATATTTGTGAATATTTTTGTGATTTTATTCATTCTAGTTGCTTATTGATAGATTGTTGTCATAATACTATAAGTTTTACTGTTATAAAGTGATTGTTCGGTTTGGCAGAAATATTGTGATAAAGTAGTTTCCATGATTGTTGACTAGTAGTATATCAACAGAGATAAATAAGTTAGTTAGTTTTGCATAACTTTAATTTTTAATTTTGCAAATCACAACTAAAACTGATAAGCTAAATAATAGATTGTTGTTGTTTTATTTGAATTATCATAAGTGATAAGTTGTACGTGCCATACTTGGTTGATTTCTTTGTAATATCACATGTGATGTCACAAAGTATCTATTGTGATAAGTTATACGAGACGTCCTTGTTTAGTTTCTTTATAATATCAAATGTGATATCATAAAGCATTAAATGTGTTGTGTGCTAATTATGAAATGTAGTGTGTGCTATGTCAAAGTATTTATAGATATTGTAGTGTCATGTTATTTACAAAACTAATAAAAGTGGACCATGTTGTAGGTTCTTTGTTAAAAAAAAGGGTTTATGTTTTTAAATTTTCTAGTCAAAATCACGAGATTCACTATGAGAATTACACCTTTCGATTAAATAGTGAGGCAGAGGATAAGAATAGATTAGGAAACCTGTGAGAATTACCGTTATATGGGCAAATTACCATGTATCCACACATTGCGTTATTTTGTTTCACTATGTTACTTTTATAAGTGGTTGTCTTTTTTCTTTCTATAGATTTAACAGTTAGGTGAACTTATTAGCTTCATGATTAAGTAGGCTTCTTTTTTGTAGTCTTTGGCAGAGTGGTAAGGGTTTGCATCTATTCATCTAAACATAGATGCAACAAGTTACAACAAAATTTGACGGTTCCTTTTGATTGGCAGTTTACGTGTATATAATATATCACATATATGTTTAGTTTATGAACTAAAAACTATGTGCTCTGCCAATATAGTATTTATATACTCCTTTACCAATCACACACCCAAAGATCTATAATTAAAGGTTGTATCCAGTTGACTGGTATTTTACCTCAAGAATACGAATTACTGCTTGTACATATGCAGACATGTATAGAAGTCAACTCGCGTCTGAATATCCCTATCTCCCATTTGTAATATAAAAACGAGGAATGTGTACACTAAATTTTTATTTTTGGCTTCTTTGGATGCGATCTCATTGTTGACAATATTTGTTTTTTATCTAGTAATGTGGTTATTCAGTTGCCATATAAACATTTCAAATGGAAATGGAAGATATCGAACCCATGAGGTTGTGAGTGATTTGTTGTACTATAATATTCCAAGTTACCAAGAGGTAGTTAAACAACTAGTTATTTTACAAGTCACACCGTAGACCCTCTTGGAAGGAGTCTTATATACCATCCATCAGTTTTTTAGGTTCCTAGTTTTTGTTGTTTTGATCTAATAGTATCTTAAACATTTCCATCTTGTTTGTTTAATTCTGATGTGGGGGCTAACTATGGGTTAGCAGTAATTGCACATCAAACTGTTGTTTATTATTAGATATGGAGTAAGAACATCTATAATTTAGGTCTATATTGTCACATTTCTGTTTCTATGTTGTAGCTTCAGGCAGTTAACATCAGCAATGATAATTTGGAAGTTGATACTTCATCATATCACTGCAATTATGTACTTGATTAAATTAAACTATTTGATTATATGTATATCATTATCCCCTATGGCTTCTAACTCTTAAATACCATACATTGCCAGTGTTATACGGCAAATTCCTCTTGAATCCATCGACACCCGTCATTGGCTATTGGATTTTAGTGCCGCGACAAAGGTACATGTGTTGTAAATTTGATGATTTTCTAACAGTCAGTGACATAGTGAAGTATGCAATATGCATAACCGCATTTATGATCCAGATGATTTCGATGATTTGTGTTAGCGGGAATCGGAGTTAGCAGCAGAATCAAATGGTTCCCCACTATTCACAGTAACTCAGACCTAGGTATGTCGGCCCTTTGATTCACACATAATTTATATTCTGAACTTTTCATTTCTGTCTTGTCTAAATTCCAGTATTAAACATCATTCTATTATTTCTGCATTTTTTATGTGTTTCGTCACTCTATCAGCTTTCTTTATTACCATTACCTTTTATTTTTATAGCTTTCACCTATGAATTTTATCAGTTCATCAATTCTGTGCTTTGACCACTTTCGTATTTTAATATATCCTAGCTTTTCATAATGTTGTCTTACATCCGAAAGTGTTGTCACAACTAATGGTACTATCATATGTTGTCACCTTCCTCATAATTATTTTAATGTTTTGTTTCTTTAAGTTGTTTAAGATATTTTAATATGATCATTTGTTTTGTAACTGATTTACTAATATGCAGTGTGTTGAAAACCGGGTCTCTAATCGACCCGGTCGAGTCACCGGGTTACCTGTTCAAACCGATCGGTTACCTGTTCAAACCGGTCTTGCACAAAAAAAATCAATGATACAAAGAAGTATATATATATATATATATATATATATATATATATATATATATATATATATATATATGTGTGTGTGTGTGTGTGTGTGTGTGTGTGTGTGTGTGTGTGTGTGTGTGTGTAGGCTCCGGTTCCGTTGAGAAGGTTTTTATTTTGAGAAGATTGAGAAATCTACGTTTGAGCAAATTGATTCATATTTTTTGATTTGATTCACAAGTAAACATCATTTAATAGTGAATCTATTACTATTGGAGGTAAGCTGGCTCATCCTAATTTATCAGATTCGTTTCGTAGATATCCGAGAGGAGGTGCTGA
>BQNB010162753.1:0-13373 GCA_026074375.1 Tanacetum coccineum | reverse complement strand
TGTAGTGGCAGATGCATTGAGCAGAAAGGAACGAATAAAGCCATTACGGGTTCGGGCCTTAGTTATGACTATCGGTTTGGACCTTCCAAAGCGGATTTTGGAGGCTCAGATTGAGGCAAGAAAACCAGAAAACCTCAAGTCTGAAGACGTAAAAGCCCAGGAAAGAGAAGTTGGAACCGCGTGCGGACGAAACTTTGTGTCTAAACAACAGGAGTTGGTTGCCGCGCTACGGTGATCTAAGGACTCTGATTATGCATGAGTCTCACAAGTCGAAGTATTCTGTTCACCCGGGTTCGGATAAGATGTACCAGGACATGAAACAACTATACTGGTGGCCTAACATGAAAACTGACGTTGCCACCTATGTTAGCAAGTGTTTGACGTGTTTAAGAGTCAAAGCCGAACACCAAAAACCACCTGGCTTATTGGTACAACCAGATATTCCTCAATGGAAGTGGGACAATATCACCACGGATTTTGTCACCAAACTCCCAAGGACGCAAAAAGGAAATGACACCATATGGATAATTGTAGACCGACTCACTAAGTTTACACACTTTTTACCGATGAGGGAAACTGACCCTATTGATAAACTAGCAAGATTGTACTTGATCGTGACCCTCGGTTTGCGTAAAATTTCTGGAGGTCATTTCAGAAGGCTATGGGTACTCGGCTGGATATGAGTACAGCATACCATTCGGAGACTGATGGACAAAGCGAAAGAACCATTCAAACCCTCGAAGATATGTTACGCGCTTGCGTGATTGATTTTGGGAACAGTTGGGAAGGACACTTACCGCTAATCGAATTCTCGTACAACAATAGTTATCATGCTAGTATTAAAGCTGCCCCATTCGAGGCACTTTATGGCCGAAAGTGTCGATCACCTGTATGTTGGGCCGAGGTCGGAGATGCTCAACTCACCGGTCCAGAACTTATTCATGAAACAACCGAGAAGATTGTCCAAATTAAGCAAAGAATGCAAGCTGCTCGTGATCGCCAAAAGAGCTACGCCGATGTGAGGCGTAAGCCTCTAGAGTTTCAAGTTGGTGATCGAGTTATGTTAAAGGTATCACCTTGGAAAGGGGTCGTACGTTTTGGAAAACGGGGAAAGTTGAACCCGAGGTATATTGGACCTTTCAAGGTGTTAGCCAAAGTGGGAACCGTTGCTTATAGACTCGAACTACCTCAACAGTTAAGCAGGGTTCATAGCACATTTCATGTATCCAATCTAAAGAAGTGTTTATCTGACGAGCCATTGGCAGTTCCGTTAGATGAAATACACATTGATGATAAACTCCACTTTGTTGAAGAACCAGTGGAAATCTTGGATCGTGAGATCAAGAAGTTAAGGCAAAGTCGTATTCCCATCATCAAAGTTCGATGGAACTCCAAGAGAGGTCCTGAGTTCACATGGGAACGCGAAGATCAGTTCCGGGAAAAGTATCCGCACCTCTTCACAAAAACCGCACCCTCGAAAAATGTTGCATCTTGAGCCTTGGGACAAGGCTCTCCTAACGGGTGGAGACTGTAACATTTCTCATTTTCAGGTTATTTACAACTTTAATAAATTCCATTATTTATTTTTAGAGTTTTACGCGTTCGCTTTTAATTATTAACTTATAGTTAAATCGCGTAAACTAAAAATCAACGTTCAATGTAAACGGACATCAAACAAATTAAAGTTTACATCAAGCAAGTGTTATATGATTATTAGGAGTATAATTTATAACTTTTCATAATTTATTTTTGTTGGTTACGTAAAACGCTTACGTTTCGCAATAAATTACATTCGGTCGTACCCGGAAGCACCTTTACCCATCTACACTCAAACAAATACCCACTTTTATACCCAATACTCAAAATTAACTTATTTTGTTTACCTATAACTCATATAAACCGGACCTAAAGGTTTACATAAGAAAGAAATGCAAAATCCCCACTAACTTCCTTTCTACACATGTTAATTCTTACACTAATGTACCTTAAGCACATTTATCAAGTAATTGGCTTGTCAAAGAGTACCCTCCTCCTAGGGAGGAGGAGAGCTCTTACAACATTGTCCTCATACCACTTACACACCCATGGTTTCATTTGAGCTTGTTTAAGGTTTTGCTTGTGCTATAAAAGGAAAGTCATAAGTAACTAGCCTATACTCTTTACATTTACAAAAAAAATACATCAAACTCCCTCCCCTCACCTCAAAACCACAGCACACTTTTGAGTTGCTAGGGTTTCATTTAATTTTTGCATCCAAGGTATTCCAAGCATTCAAGTGTTCATTCTAAGGTTACCTAAGGTTACTCAAGGTGTTGGCAAGCTTGGATTCGGGTTTAACAAGGAATAATCAAGAAAACATATTTAGGGTTTTCTTGATTAGGGTTTTGATTTTGAAGGCTTGATTAGGGTTTACATCTTGTGTTCATCATCCCACTCATCTTCTATAAGGTCTATTTAAAGTATTCAATGTTCATTCATTCATTTCCTATTGTATACATACTTGTTGCATAAGTTAATCACCACCTAGATTCATTTTTAAGTTATATAAAGTGTTTGATGATTTCATATGGACAAGTGACAAATTGAATAAACAAAATTTTTTAGAGGACTTAATACTTGTAAGATATACGGTACAACACTTGGTGAAATTATGGTGCAAGGTCTTTAAGCAAAAATGAATACAAACTAACTTTATTAATTGAAAACCCTAATTTTATTTTAATACCTACTGTTGGATTCGAACCATAAACCATATGTTTTATATTTTATAAAAATAGTACTCTTTACAAGGATCGTGAGCATGTAAGGAACTCGAAAAACGGAATTATAACGAACAAGTTACGAATTTTACAAGTTATATATAATTAACTTTATAAAAATAGTTTTATAAACTGTAATGAACAGTAAAAGTTACTGTTCATCAGAGGTTTAAATTTTATAAATATAATATTTTGATAAATTTCCTTAATACGAACCCACGGACATAAAGAACTCGAAAAACGGAATTATAACGAACAAGTTACGTATTTTACAAGTTGTATATAATTAATTTTATAAAAAAAACAAACTGTGGTGAACAGTAACTATTTAACTTGTCTTCAGATGGTTTAAATCCTTTAAAAAATATAGATTTTGTGATAATTATCTTAATACTAATCCAATGATATAAAGAACTCGAGAAACGGAATTATAATGAACGAGTTATGATTTAAACAAGTCACGTATAATTAATCCTACAAAAACAGTTTTTATAAACTGTAATGAACAGTAAAAGTTACTGTTCATCAGAGGCTTAAACTTTATAAATATAAAGTTATTGATAAAATTATTTTAATACGGAGACATGGACATAAGAAACGTATAAGACGGAGTCGAAACGATAAGATAACTAGTTTTAAAAAGATCACGCGATCAACACTATTTGTTACTTTTATATATATATTTTTTATAAAACGCGACTTGGAAACGAGCGCGGTAAGTGGAGGCGATATCGATATAATAGATCAAGTAAAAGCGCATTTAATGCTAATAATGATGTATCTGGTAATTGGCACCGATGGCAGGTGTTGGCAACGCGTGGGAGTGACTAGAGTATACCTAACAGCTATACAGGAATACAAGAGGATCGGTTTGTAGGTCACCTATTACTGGATTAGTTACTTAAGACAAATATATAACATCTCACTAACTAGTTAACACTTTTCAATTTAACAAGTACGAGTAATTAATTTTTTAAACTTTTAAGTAAAGAACTAATGAAAAACTATAGTGGTGTGTAACTATACGACCATGTGATGATTTAATTATAGAAAACATTATACTCATACGCCTATAATTAATTAGTTTGCATTCAAATTGCGAGGCGATCACTTATTTGATTTAAATAAATCAATCGATTCACTTACGTGAGTCTCAAACCCCGCTTTATACAATTACATTGTTTTACAACTTTGGAGTAAGAAACATGCATCATTTTATATTTGGACGCAAGTACTCTTTTAAACATATTACGAGTTGGCCTAAGTAGCTAAACCCACTATTGCCCACTATCATGAACTGCCAATTGCTAGTTAGCGAGCGTGAATGTTATGAATAGATCTATTTGGGATTGACATCCCCGTTCGGGTGAGTACACTCCATCGTTTCGACTGAACCGGAAACAACCACGTATACATGTCGGAACAATTTGGATGTTGCGGGTTGAACATCTACATGGGCACATTATGTGCATTAAATTGCATACATATATGTCGAGCTTCGGTGTCATGAGCTTACTGCACTTCGTAATTACTTTTAAGATTATTGTATGTGTTACATGTCTTACATTGGAAATCTTGTGGTCCTATTTTATACATTTACTAAACCTGTGAATTCACCAACTTTATGTTGACGTTTTAAAGTATGTTTTTCTCAGTCAATAAGGTAACGAAAACCAGGATACATTGGTGGTCACATTTTGAGTCATACATAAAAGATTGGATGCATTACATTTTGGAAATATTTGTTATGTCTTAAAATCTTTACTTTTCATGGATGAACTATTTAAGCTTCGGCTATTGTAACAAACAAGTCTATTTAATCCAATGTATCAATTTTAAACGACTCATATAGAGGTCGTTCTTATATCTCGTGCTGTTGATCTATGAAGTAACACTCGCCAACCCATATTCCGCTGTGACCCATTTTGGGGGTGTTACATTACGAAACCTAGCGCTCTATCAAAATTAAGAACAGAATTGAGAAGAAAGAGTTAAACCAAGTGTGAAGAAGTTGGAAGGAAAAAGTCTAACTTAAAGACTAGCTAAAAGAAAAGTGCTTCCCGGGAGACAAACCGGATTGTTATTTATTTTTAGCGAGTCTGTCTTCCCAAACATCAATACGGCGTATCCACTCCATACTATATGGCGTATTGAATGTTTGGACGTTATCAGTCCTTTAATTTTATGCACTTTAAACATTATTATCAAATTTGTTAATACGGCGTATTCATGCACATGATACAGCGTATTCAATAGACTGACCCGTATTTAGATACTTTTTACAGGTTTCTCGATACGGCGTATTTTAGTTTATGGATACGGCGTATTGGTTTCCTGTACAATTTATTTAGCTTATTTAATTAACCGTAGATACCCAAGATAGGATTTTGCATGTTTTTCCTATATTTTGCACAGGACCTCGCTGGAAAAGAAATCGATGAATATTGGTGAAGGATCTATAATCTGGAAATCTGGAAGTGTTGGAGTCTTGAAACTTCAAGATGAATGTTCAACACATATCCTTGCTCACAAACTCAACTTAGAGAATCTACCGAGCAAAATATCCGGGGAGTTTCTCATTCTAATTCTTTTAATTCCTGTTTTTAATGTTTTATCTATACAACGAGGACGTTGTATAATTCAAGTGGGGGATGGGAATTAGAATGTATACTTGTCCTATTTTTCACATAAAATGCTTAAATTATGCTCAAATTTAAAAAAATTCAAGCATACTTTTGTGAAATTACTTGATACATAACCTGCACACAATAACCCTTATTAGATATTGTGAGGATTTAGCCTTATCCGTTTCTAAATGTTTACCCAAATTCCACAAAATATGAGTGTGCCAGTGATGTTGTAGACTCTAGAACTTGGCTTGGTATATCTATCCGAGACCACAAACTGATTACTATGATTAGATGGGTAACTTGTTTAAATTGGTAAATTTCTAGGATTACACCCAAAAAGCCTATACATGTTGTTTATTAACTAACTACACTGGTTAGTTAAATCCCCGTATAAACCCTTTGTTTACTCTCATCTTAAGAGTAAGATACCCCTAGAAAAACCAATAGAGCCAATCCTTTAGGAATTACACCAACTATTTGTTTCGTTACACCTTTACACCTTAGCCTACCCTGTTAGATTAAGTCCATTTATCAGTTGCTAGTTGCTTAAAGTGTAAAGTATGTATTTCTCGAGTCTTGTGTCAATTTTCTATCTTTGGTATGGTTGGGAAGAAATTTGCACATTGCAAATGGGAATGTATAAAGTAGTCAAAACTCATGTATTTTTACTACCAACACAATTATTGGTACATCCAAAGAATGAAGAATTATCGAATAAATTATCCGAAGCTATTATAATCGTGAAGATGGTGAAATACACAAGTTTTTCGAAGTATAAGTAATAGTGAAAAAAAATCAAAAAAATTAGAAAATCGCAACAAAAAAGAGGAGCATAGTCTGAAAGATAATCGTTTCGCAAGAGCTTAGACCGAAGGAATTATATGAAGGATCGATTATTCGTTGATACGTCTTATAAGTCAACGATGTAAAGTTTTGTATAAAGTGGTAGATATCGCCACTTGTCTTGTAAAAGTATGTAAAGTATGGGATGATTGGGAAGTTGACCGTTACGGGAACGCCAACTCAGGTTGTTGTTTTTGATCTATTAAAGGCGTTTGTAATAGTTTATGATCTAATCCAAGGTACGGTTAGGAAAAGTGTCTAGCAACTTATATCTTAGACTTAATCTATTTGTTTTGTAATTTTTGTTTAACAAAAATTTAATTCCCTTTCCTAATCATTAACCATGGGTTTTACGTGAATGAGGATGTGTACGAGCATGCGTGTCTATTTCGTCGTTACGGCCATGTATGCATGTCTCAGCTGCCTTGTTGGTGTGGTACTTTTGGTGAAAGATTGTAAAATGATCAACCCTAAGCCTTATAATAAAAACCCATTTTACCTTTATAAACTTGTTAATCCTTAGCTCTAGTGGTGGAGATGTATATTCTTTCCAAGCCTATGATAGAATACTCGTCATGACTGAGAACTTGATCAAATTATTACAAGTTACCAACATAGATAGTTGAGTTGATTTAAGTGTTTTCATCTTCAATTCGTGCGGTGTTTGGTTGAGTACTTTAATAGATCAACTAAATGCTACCAGGAAAAATCCATAGGGAACATTTTTCATAAACTTCTTAAGCTACTTGAGACAAGTCTAAGATTCAGTGAGGGGGATATTTGATGACAATCAATAACGTCACTTTTATAGCATCATTACCCATGAATTAACCCATTATTGTAATAATTATTGCAAAGAAATGTTACTTACATCGTTTGTATTTGAGAGTGTAGTAATATCAATACATGGTGAAGATTAGCAAAAAGGCACGCATTCTGGAGCTTAAACGAAGAAATATGAAGATTACTGTTCTGACAACCAATACGCTGTATCCATCAAGGAAGATACGGCGTATATGTGCCTACACTTCACTAAAAGACCATGAAAGAAACAAGATCCAATACGTCGTATCCAAGAAAGACCAATACGCCGTATTCAAGCCATATGGAAATAAAATATTCTGGAAGATATCGAACATGGTTCGTACTCCAATAAATCCCTAATACGCCGTATCAAAGACTCTCGATACGCCGTTGTAACACCCCCAAAATAGGTCGCAGCAGAAAGTATGTCCGGGAGCATTACTTCATGAGTACCTTTACACAAGATGCGATAGAACGACCTTTAAATGTGTCGTTTGAAAAGTAATCTCGTTGATTTTCTTGAAATTGATATAAGACTTGTCCCATAATTGCATCACAATGAAAAGCTTGAAAATGATACAACGAGATTTGATCATTTGCATGTAAGTAGAAATCCATGAATGAAATCTTGTCAAATTTTAGACTCCAGTGCACATCAAGTAAGCCAAGCATCTAATTCACCTGAGAAAAACATGCTTAAAAGTGTCAACATAAAATTGGTGAGTTCATAGATTTTTATAAGTACAAATGTTGGATCAAAGATTTGTAAAGCGTGTGTGACCATTTCAGTTTATCGAGAGTCCCGTGGGTAGTGAGCGCTACTCACCCGGATAGGGATAATTAGTCCCAATAGATCTATTTATAACATTCACGCTTACTTAACCAGTACAGTCGGTTAAGCAATTGACGAGTTTCAAATGAAAGTTCGGGCAAGAAGAGTAGGTCTAATCGCTACTTTAGGCAACACGTAAACAGAGATTGGTAACTGAAAAACACCTTGTTCCAAGAAGAATTAACCAATGTATTCATAATCAGCTTAAATACTTAATCCATAAGTAGAAAGGTTGATATCAAACAAGTAAACCGATTGAATGATTATGTAAATAATGTTGTAAACGTGTATGTTACCAAGTTATAAAATCAAGTATGCAATCAAGTATGTAAAAGATATTGTAATTGAATGTTTAAACAATTATAACGACATTTATTCTCCCGTCGAGATTTGTAAAGCAATGTAAAACAAATAAAAGAGGGGCTATAAACTCACCTTACGCAAAGTAGCGATTCGAGAAATAATCAACAAGTATAAACGGGCAACGAGTTCCTAAACGCGACCAATCGAGACCAAAAGTGCAAAGTTGACGAAAAGAAATAAGACCCATCCTATAAGCTTCAAAACGCACCCACTACTAACTCCTTAAACTCCATCATTAACCAACTTATTATCATTGATTAACACTAATCATATTTTTATAGTTACCACTTGCTAATTTATGTGATTTATGAATGAGAAAAAAAAGGATAAAAATAATAAGTAAATATATAAAAGACTTGTGAAATAGAGGTTTAAGAAAATGATGATTGACCAAAAGGCTAAGTTGACATTTGTAAATTTTGAGGTTTTAATAACATGATCTTACACTAAACAACCCCTTAATTAGTCTGACCAAAAAATTATACAACTATTAAAGTAAGGCAATAGTTCAATTTGGTAAACTATACTTAATACTTGAAAAATAGAATTTAAATACAACAAGAATGTTCTAATAAAAAAATGTTGATAAGTTTAAAAATAAGGAACAAAAAAAGAGATAACTAATTTATTGAAATGACAAGGCAGTAGTATGTGTAACACCCCCAAATCTGGGTAGCAGCGGAATATAATGTATATCCGAGGGCGTTACTTCATAGATCAATAGCACAAGATAAGAGAACGACCCTTAAATGTATTGTTTGATAAAGATACATTGGATTAACAAAATACATGTCTGTTACATAAGCTCATGGCTTCAAATTGTTCAACAGTATAAATAAAGATTTCGGTTTATAACAATTGTCCCCAAAATGTAATAAGACCCCAAATCTTTGATATGACTCTTCAATTATTGACTTCCAATGTATCACTGCACCTCGTGCCTTATTGACCTGAGAAAACATGCTTAAAACGTCAACATAAAGTTGGTGAATTCATAGGTTTATGTAAATCAATAGTAGGACCGCAAGATTTTCAAATGTATGATTAAGCAACAAATGCAAACATCATAAAAAGTAACTATGTTTTCCTAAGCTCATGACACTGAAGCTCGACATGTATGAATGCAATAAATTGCCAATAAATGCCCGTGAATGATGTTCTAACCCGCAACATCCCAATCCGACATGGTATACGTTTGTTGTCCGGCAACCCGACACAGTGAGCGCTACTCACCCAAACGGGGATGTCAATCCCAAATAGATCTATTTATAACATTCACGCTCACAATCCAGTAATTGACAGTTCATGATAATGGGCTCAGTGGGTTATCGCTACTTAGGCAAACACGTAATCATAGTATAAAGTGTACACTTGCGATCAATTTGTAAAACAAAGCATGTTCTCACCCCAAAGATGTAAATCATTTAAATAATTATAAAACACGGGGCTATGAACTCACCTTAGTAAATAGCCCTCTGGAAATGATAATATATATCCAAGTATGAAATCACACCGTAAGATACCTAAGTAAATACGGCCAGTCTTAGTCTACAAGTTTAGGCTAAAGACTCAAGGTATAAACTACAATAATTTGTTAGTTTATATATACTGTTATCACTTGTGTGGTGGTGCACATGTTTTATGTATTTATATTCACTTGATGGCTCTTAGGAAGGTATATGATCTCACACGTTCTAGTATATACGTATAGATGTTATTAATAAATATTCGTAATTATTAAATCGTAGGTTAACTTGTATATTATTCGAATGTAATTCGTCTGATATGATAAGTGTTTATGAAATCACTTGTGTTTATAAAATACCCTTAGGTTTTCAATAATTACAAAACAGTCCCTCTAGCTTATGAAAATGTAACATTTACACTTTAGACCCTTAAGTTTTCACTTGTACATGTTTAGTCCTCCAACTTTACAATGTTTACACTTTAGGTCCTTAGATGACCCATAAATCCCTAAAGTTTTAGAAGTAACCAAAATAGTCCCTTAAGTTCTAAAACAGTATATTGATAGTTTTAAACCTTTAAGTTTCAAAATTGACACTTTTTTTTTGGGTAAAGGGGAATGGTTACCCCGGTAAAATATATTAACCCAAGACATGAAGTAACAATGGAATTGCGAATAAACCACATAACCTCAAGCATCGCTTGAACTTCTACTTAATCAAATGACATGCCATTTGATTATTACTAACTATTACATAGCCAATCACCCCAATAGGGAAAAACCATCTACTCTTACACGAACAAAAAATAAAAGATATCACTTTTGTTCAATTAACACATCCGGAAGCTTCCAACGCCTCAGAAGAGCTAGACTGCCTGTAGATCTTTTGAAGCGACATGAAATAAGTTTTAAACGAATAGAAGCCGAAATACACTCAATAACCTGGTTAGCAGATCGATGTTGATTGTTGAACAGCCTCTCGTTCCTTTCTTGCCATATAAAATAAGTAGATGCTGCTAGAATCAATTTAGTAACAATACTCATCGATGTTCGCCTATTAGCAAAAGGAATAATAGAGTTTACCACATCATAAACGTTACTAGGTAATAAGCAGCCCGCCAATTGACTCATATGAGCCCAAACCTGCTTAGAAAACGTACACTCAAAGAATAGATGCTCATGTGAATCGGGTTGGGAAGAACATAATAAGCACGAACCAGCATTCAAAGAGCTCGACAAATCCCAGCTCCTAAGCATATCTTGCGTTTTCAGACGCCTTTTCATGACAAGCCATAAATTAAAGGCATGTCGAGGAATACAATTAGAAAACCATACAACATTAGACCAAGTAACCTTAACATCTCTCGGTCTAATAGCCTTCCAAACCGTAGAAACTGAAAATGGCTCCACAGCTCCAAGAAAACGCCACTCAAGCTTATCCGACTCAAGAGGAAAAACATGCGGATATGTAGTAGAATTAAGAATCGGATATTTTACCTCTAAATCAGCAGGCCAAGACAAACTTCCATCATGAATAATATCTCGAACTTTGGACATAGTAGTAAGCCCCACTCTATGTAAATCCCTATTCGAAATCACATCAGCAAGAGGACTTATAGAACACCATTTATCGTACCAAAGAGAAATATCATGCCCATTTCCCAGTCGATACCAAATAAATTCGCGAATCACCGGACGCAATTGTAAGATTTTTCTCCACGCCCATGTCATAGAACCTCGAAATGGAAAGTCCCAAAAATTGCGATTCCGCAATTTGTAAGTATGGATCCATTTGACCCACAACGAGTCTTTTCTAATAAGAAGCTTCCAAATGTGAGACGACATAAGAGCTTTATTGAAAATATCCAACCTCTTGACACCAAGACCACCTTCATTCTTTGGAAGACATACATCCTCCCAAGCAACCTTAGACTTACCTTTTCGCATTTTACCTTGACACCATAAAAAGCCACGCATACTTTGTTCAATATCAAGCAAAACCCGCGACGGAAGAACAAACATCGAAGCCCAATAGACATGTAAAGACGCAATAACCGAATGGATTAATTGCAACCTACCCGCTATAGACAAGGATTTATTCTTCCAATCATTAATACGGCCTTCAACCTTTTCAATTAATTCCTTGCAATCCTTGTAAACAAGTCGAGAAGGAACCAAAGGAACACCAAGATACTTAACGGGCAAGCTACCGGAACAGGAAGCCGCCACGGGACATTCCATTCCAAGAAGAATTGACTCACCAACCTCTCAGGCAACCCAATTACCTGAGCTAGGGCTAACCTTGACCCCTGCTACAGGGCGTGAACACTCCCAAGAAATAAATAACCTCAGTGTTCCTGCACTAATATCACCAGCGCCTGGGCCATCTCGAAAGAGAAGCAGATCACCATCATCGCCATTCTTCCCAGATGCCATCGCCTTCTCTGACGGTAAACCAGCATCTGAGACATCAGAACTCAACCCAGAAGATGTGACAGCCAGACTAGAGGACCTGGAAGTAGAAGTTGACACTCTTCATGCAGACACCGAAGACAAAGAGCTTCTAATCTCCGAATTACAGGATTCTCTCGCAGCTGCCGAGAATGAGATCGCATTGTTGCAGATAAGGGTAACTAATGCCGAGGACAGACACGCTGAGGATCATGAACAAATTCAGAAGATTCTAGCCCGCCTAAGCCTATAAGCAAGACAGCCAGACTCGCTATAACAATGTATCCCAGCTTGCAAAGAAACGTCTAGGCAGAGAAATCAATAAAGACTTGTACTTTGCTTTCATGAAATAATAAATGAAATAACAATTATACCCTAAAAAGTTTCTGAGTACATTTACCCAGCATAGGAGAAACCATATAATATTTAGAAACAAATGACAAGCATCGTAATGCGCCAATGAAATAACACTATCAAAATCCCGCTCAGTGCAAAACAAGTATGCTCATTGCCCAACAAATGAAGAGTACAATCATGTGCTCAGAAAGTAGAAATAGAGAAGCTATTTCCGATGAACACTATGAGACTTGAAGATCATTTCAAAAGGGCCACACATAGTACTTCAGACAAGACACAGTAATGTCACACCCCGCCAAGGCGGAAATGCGAGGCATAACGAGAATACATATCATCACAACACCATGGCGTCTATATAGAGAATACTAAAATGCATACAATAAAGTAAAGTATAGACACAAAGTGTCATAACAATACCCATAACTAGGCAAAACATAAAAGGCGTCTTTATTGATGAAAAGGAAGTTCTCGTCAATAAGAGACATGCAACATATATCCATACAATGCTAAACATCCACATATAAACTTCAAGATCATCTTAAGGTCTCTTTCTAGCCACTTCTCACTATCTTAAGAATCCTCATGACTTCACACCTGAAAATGATGCTTAAAACGTCAACACAATGGTTGGTGACAGTCATAGGTTTAAGACACACAAATCAATCTTTTAAATCCAATTACTGTGATTATCAAAACAATATTGGACAATTATTAAAAATATGAACTTATGCTAACATGCAATCCATATACTGGGTAGGAACGTTACCCCCGATCCATTACAACAACTGGGTAGGAACGTTATCCCCGATCCCATTTCAACAACTAGGTAGGAACGTTACCCCCGATCATATATGTCACTTACGCACCTA